>JAASAO010001302.1:0-97900 GCA_017311375.1 Mytilus coruscus
GAACAGTTCTGCCAATTGACACTTCAAAAGTCCAAAACTATGTCTCAATTTGAATGAACAATTAATCGACATTATCAAAAAAGTATCACTTGTGTCTTAATTTTTCTTGACAATTTCTGATTAATGTTAAATTTGTATGAAATTTACTCGACATATTCTCGACATTCTGAATATGGTCTTAAAATTTCTTGACATATTCTTGACATTCGAATAATGCCTTCTCATTTCTCGACAGCTTCTCGGCAATCTTTCTTTTTCTCAGTATGGCTTGACATATTCTGAACATTTTGAATTGTATCTTAAATTTACTTGACAATTCGTGACCAATATGCAAGTACATGACATATCTTTACCTTTAGGTCTCTTTCTAGAATATACTGTTATTTTAAGCTGCACCTATTACAACAAAACAAAACAAATGGACATGTAAATATTTTTATAAATAAAAATTTGGGTATATAAATATTTTTTTAAAGACATTAGTATGGGTATCAATATGTGATTATGCTGATATAAACCAATTTAAATGTGGGTTTGTAAATCATTACACATTTTGTTTAATAGATCTTATTAATAATTGCTAAATGATTGAAAAAATATGGTAAATAAACAATTATTATACCAACATGTTGCTTTTATAATAAACAATGTACTGTTGTGTCCTAAGTTTTCTAAGTTTAGTTCAGCGATAATGGAAATGATTATAAAATAGCAAATTAAGTGTTTAAACTGTCAGGAAAGTGTCTATACACATTTCAGATGAAATTTATAGTTTGATATAGTGTCGATACATCTTTGAGACCGTCACGAATGTGTCGAGATATATTCAGGCAGCTTTAAATGTAAAATTCGCGATTTTTACTAAAAGTTTAAATATATTCATTATGACATAAAATGCATATTCACAAAGTTTTATCGCTATATCTGCAGTAATATCACTGCATGAAAAGGTCGATTTACATACGTAAATAAATATATGATAAACATAAATAAAGGCACATATTTAGATAAACTTTACTAGGCTGTAAATATGTTTGTGCTATCTTTGTTGACAATAAATCTTAATATTTCCCAATAAACATCCATGGTGTTGCAGGTAGGCGCGGCCGCCTTTTACATATCATATAAAACGTGGGTAAATTGTGTGAACTCGGTACGATTCTCTATCCTGAGCAATCGTTTTGAATTCAATACAAATACAAAAAAATCACACCATTATTAAACGTGACCATGCGCTAAATTTTGCTAGCGTGTGATATTGTATGGAAATAGATAAATTTGCAATGGTATGTAAATGCTTATGTTTTAAGTGCATGCAAATATGACTTTTTAAAATGATTTCTAGCTTGAGAAAATATCAATTAAAAGTTGATATTTCGTTTATCTTTACATAAACTAAATGTTTCTTTAATATTGATATTTTGTTTTAATTTTACAGGTTTTGTGTCAAAGTTAAATTTTCAAATTTCTATAGGTATGAGCAGTATTTCATTTGCATACATATGCAAATATGGTTAGGCATCTTATGTTTGAACCTGGTGACCCGATAAGGCAAATATTTAAGTATTTGCATATTTCAAACCAACATAAAGTAATGGGCATCCTTATCATTTGTGATTAATTTTTAAGCTATCCAAAGATAACGGCATTATGGAAATTTGCATATATGCAAAACCTTTGTAAATATATAGGAAACATTAACATGTCAGACCGTTTATGTGGTGTGCAAATGATTTGAAAGGTTGTTGTTTGCAAAAATTTATATTATTGAAATGAACTGTAAATTTATAGTTATATTTGCATTTAGTTCATTCCTTGTTTTCTGTATAAATACTTGTTTGGTGTACATATTGCTGTTGGGTAATAGCGGCTCGCAGTTTTGAAAATTAAAGATTTTGTAACTATGGTGTCCTTTGATTATACATGATAATGCGTCTAGCCATGATTAATTAAATTTATTTAATACATAATACAAATATTTCCATGAAGTGACTGCTATCTCATCTCACTGAAAACACTGGTAACACGTCAATCGTGTTTTTAAGTACGAAAAATTCCTACTCTTATAATTATTATTACTACTTGTTCAGCTGCAATAAGCGACAAGCGAAAAGTAAAAAAAGCCAAAGGAAATGTTCTGGTTTTTTTATGTTTCTTCCTCGGCTACTTTTTTGACTTCTTGAAAGTTTAATAATTCATGTTATTTAATATTAGAACCAAGGACTATTAATTTTTCAAATCCTTGTATAATCTACAAATATGATCCAAAAAAATATCATTCCGTCATCAATAACAATCCACATAAAATATTTTGATCCACATCAGAGCGATTACACAACTCGATGAAAAATGGTTCCTGGTTGTTGGTATTCAACAGTTCGACGTCGGTTAGTGATGTTTAACGTAATTAAAAGATACTGTATGCTCTAACATGTCAAAGTCATACTCGTGTGGTACTATTCGACAGTTATTAAAAGAATGCCTATTTTAAATCACCCTCGGCTTGTCTACATATTTATCTATAATTCATTTTAGCCAATCAAATTGACGTATTATGTTCACACAATTGGATACCCGCCCACAAGTTTGATTGTAAGTAAACGCTGCATGCATTCAAATGCTAAAATTACCGTATTAAACAAATTATAAAGTATCATGCAATGCCTGGTTTGAAATGTTGTTTCCTTTGAAGTTGTGTGGCAGCAAGTTGTTATATTAGAATAATGTGGCCAATGCTACGACAGCTTATTTATTTTTCTTCCCTTAGGAATTTTTTTTTCTTCATCAAAATATCATACCTTTAAATGAAAGGGTTGTTCCTTAAATGCATTATTTTCCGTTTTGAATATTCACTAAAATTTGACAAACGACGTCTTGCACACAAAATCAATTTTGTATGAAATCTAGATTTTCTGTAACCCTCCTTATACCGTAAGGTTGTAGTTTTATTTTGGTTTATTTGATGCCTCCAATGAAAGTGCCAAAATTAAACACACGAAAATTAAACAAACACTAAAATTGAAACGCCAAAATCGAGTACCGGTACGACAATATCGTAATGTTAATTTTTGGGAAAAATATTTCGTGTTATTTTATCTTCCGTATATTTCCTACAATTCTATACATTGCCAAATCTGCAAATAAATACCTGGTATAATTGGACAACAACACTATATAATTTTTACTTAATTGTCAATTTTCTGAAATTGTTAAGAAGTCACAACATGAATTTTTATTCACACATGTGAAGTTGTAATATTATGTAAATGTTTTATAAGAGGTGAGACTCAAACTAAATATTAAATATTGTCTTGTCTTGTCATAAATATGCCAGGCTATTGCTGATTAGACGCCGTTATTGATAATTAGAATATCAAAACTCCTTGTAATCCTTTATCTTCAATTAATTAACATGTACTGCCAGAGGGATAAGGATTAAAATTTAAATCCTTGATCGTCAATAGATTAACATGTACTGCAATAGAGATGATTAAAATTTATTTCATATGATATTTGTAAAGAATAAATAATCTATTTAAAAAGTGATTTTAATGTTTAAGATTTTATTTCATATTTTCTTTCAGCTTTGAACCACGATATACGGAATTATTTGTAATTGCATTCGTATCCGACTTCTTCATTAAGTTTTGTCGTGTTTCTAGTTTGAGAAATTAAATGATATTTTGTCAATAAACGGGTAAATAAAGGCAAATATGAATGATCTTGCTCACTACTGTTGTTCCAAAATTAAACATATCAATTAGACGAAGCACCAAAATTATACACACCAAAATAAAACTCATGCCTTTCGAGAGAAAAACGCCAGAATATGCCGACGCCAAAATTTCCCAATTTACGGTAACCGTTTACTAGAAGTTTGACAATATGATGCTCTGATTTCTTTTTTTTCTGTAATACGTATTGCCATTCGAATGTTGTCTGTACTTCGGGTCTTTTTTGTTGTGGGGATGACATGTTAACTACCCTGCCATGTCCGGTCTGTGTTTTTGTTGGATGTATTTCTGCTTTGTATTATTCTGATGATTTAAGCCCTTTTCAACTTCTTCTTATGTTGTACTGTTACACCACTGTCCCAGATTAGGGATAGGATTGGCTTCTTCAAACTAGTTTAACCCCGCCACATTCTATGTGTGCCTGTCCCAAGTCAGGAGCCTGTAATTGAGTGGTTGTCGTTTTTGGCTGTTTCTCATTTTTTTTTTTTTTCGTTAATTGGTTTGCATAGTTTTTTCTTGGTTTGTGTCGTTACATCACTGTCCAAAGTCAGAAGAGGGTTAGCGCCTTCAAATATATTTAACCCCGCATCATTCTGTATGTGCCTGTCCCAAGTCAGGAGCCTGTAATTCAGTGGTTGTCGTTTGTTGCTGTATATCATATTTGTTTTTTCTTTCATTATTTTGTACATAAATCAGGCCGTTAGCTTTCTCGTTTGAATTGTTTTACATTTGTCATTTCGGGGCCTTTTATAGCTGACTATGCGGTATGGGTTTTGCTCATTGTTGAAGATCGTACGATGACCTATAGCTGTTAACTTCTATGTCATTTGGTCTCTGGTGAAGAGTTGTCTCGATGGCAATTATACCATATCCGTTCTTATTTTTTATATGATATATTTGCCACTGGACGTAAAGCCAAATAATCAATCAATCAATCGTACCATTTACATACAGACAATACAGAATGATCTAGTAAAGAATGTCATGATAAATCTAAATAGATTCGTTAAGTATATACTGTAGACATAGTCTATAAATATCAACTTTGATATCGATTAACCGGTTAATCGGTCGAAAGATTATCCGATTAAGCGGTTAGATAAAATTGTTCGATTTGACAAACTATACAAAATAACTATTTAACATTCATGTATTATATGCGTTATGTCAAATTTGGTGAGTGTGCCAAAGAGCTAACAACCCAATAGCATAAAAAAATAATTTGTATTTTTTATCTGTGAATATCTAAGTTTTAGACGCATATGGGGTAGGGTCGCACACTTTAGTATTGTAATATTATACAGTACTTTGTTCTCTAAATCCAATTAAAGCAAATGTACAGAGAGGCGACTACATGGATGTCAAAATAGCAGCAAGTCCGTCCAATTATATTTGTTTATGTCACACCCATCTTTGTTAAATAATGAGACCAATAAGTTTGTATTAGGAATAAAACCACATTGATTAGCCCTAACACTTAATGCACATATGAAATGGATGCTTCATACCTTGTATATCGATGCCCTATTTTACGACTTTTCCGTTTGTCATGTGAACATTTGATCAAATTTTCATGATTCAACTAAAAACAAAGTAATTGGATAACTGTTCACATATTTAGTCTGCGATCTTTGTAAATTGTACATGTCCGTCAGACAGTTTTCTTCTGACCTTTTTTTACCAGTAGGTCAACCATATTTTGCGTATGGAATGATTGTAAGGTGTACTTGTCTGTTCAGGCAATGTTCATCTGACTATGCAGTATGGGTTTTACTCATTGTTGAAGGCCGTACGGTGACCTATAGTTGTTTATTTCTGTGTCTGTGATTTTGTCTCTTGTGGAGAGTTGTCTCATTGCCAATCATACCACATCTTCTTATTTTTATATTGTCCTCATTTCAATCAAAGTTCAGTTTAATAAGATAAGATTCGACATTCTGGGTAGACTGATACTAAAGATTGAAAATGGAACTAAATAAAATTTTAATTGAAATGCATTTGACGAAATACATATATTATCAAGTACAAATGTAAATACTTTAACAATGAACATAAAAAAATAAACATAATCTGAGAAGAAAAATGTTAGGACATTATAACATTAGACTAATTGTGAAACAAATATGATCAATCTATATATTGGTCCAGAATGAACAAAATCGAGGTTAAACCAACACATTTTGTGGTGTGTATTTGCTGCTTCTCCGTTTTCGTTTTTGTTTCTTTCTTAATAGCAATAGTAGACTGAAACTAACTGAAGTGTCGAGCAGGGTAAATTGTCTTCCAGATGAAATTGTTACGTTAGCTATAGGGAACGACCATTTAACTTCAAGGGGAGTGGGGAGGTTATGGTTTTTTCCTAAAAAAATATTCTGATCCCCAATTTGATGAAAAAAATAATCTGGTCAAGCAGATGACAAAAAAAAAAAATATTCTGAATGCAGATTTCCCCCATACCTTATTGTTAGTGTTAAATTCAGAAAAAAATAATTTGATTGATAGCGTCGAAAAACTAAAATTTTCTGACTCAGAAAAAAAATACCCCCCACCTTTTGAAGTTAAATGGTTGCTCCCTTAACTGTGATCTAGAATGCACATACTATGGACCAGAGTGTTCAGCTTGTACAGGAATCAGGTGTAAGATTCAGATTACAATTTGAGAGTACATAGATGTTTCATATGAATTTCATCATTCAAGTGGCATAAACAACCACGTCGTATTTTATTGTGATTAGGTATATAATAAATGTATACTTCCATAATTGCACGTTCTCTCCATTGCAACCTTTCGTCAATTAGTAAGAATATTCTTTCCCTGTTTCAGCATTTAAATGTAATAAAGTATTAAAACCGACAGTTTCGTAGTTCTTTAGGGTTGTAAAAGCACCTTTTAAGTATAAGCTCTTCCTTTGCTTCATAAAAATGAACTTCGATCAAATAAACCTTTTCACACTAAAATAAAACTACATGTACATTAAATATATCTGTCCAAATAACATCATGGCCAACTCGTACTCGCTTACGTCCATGTTCAGTATACCGTGAAATCGGGCCAAATCCGAATATATCAAATGATTTGAAAAGATCACCCCTCAATACACATGTTTACAAGTTGATAAATAAGAATAATAACATTTTGATGCGACCAAATCACTCACAAGGTCAAAATCTACAAGCTGTCAAATTCTGCTGGTAATTGAATATTAAAGAGTCTATGCACATGCTTTTATAACCGACTATACAGTATGGGGTTTTCTCATTGTTGCCTTTTATTGCTTACATCAAATTGAATTTGAATTTTGGTGGATAGTTGACTCGTTGGCAATCATACCACATCTCCTTATTTGTATACCATAGCTGCCAAAAAGAATTTTTGCGACAACAGATTAAGATGCACATAGTTTTATGATGCAGCAAAAGCTGTAGATATTGTTTTAAGGATGTACTTAGGTTAGGTTTGGGAATTTGTGTCAGATGTTCGAACTTCTTGCTTTTTTTCCTACGATACAGGGTAAAATATTTTGCCCCATAACACCCATTTTTCTTTTCATATTTACCAAAATTTAAGCAGATTCTAGATTTCTTTTTTTTTCGATTTGAGACCCAAATAATACCAAAGCAAATATAAGGTAAAAGTCCGAGTCAGCCTTTTCTTGCCATTTAAAAAAAATAAATATCTCGAAAAGGAGCTCCATAACCTATCAATATTTTTAGCTTATTTTGTTCCTTAAAAACTTTTCCAACTTATGGTATCAATTTTAAATTTATTTTTTTTTTAATTTCACCTATTATTTTTGGCGCAAATGAAATACTGTACCGATTGACGCAAATCATCGGCAAAGCGCCGATCGAAAGACATCGCTATCCATAACAAATATAATATGTGTATCCAAGAGTCAATAGATACCTTTACTTCCAACATATTTTTTTATAGTGGTTAACATTTATACATTTTTGGGAAAAAATGCTAAGCATTGGTCTCCGGCGTTTTGATGCCTGTTCAGGAATAAGCCATAACAGTGTAAGAACCTTAAAGTTCATACATTGGGCTTTGATTTTATGAATTTAAGTGAAGATTGAAAGACTTTGAGAATGGCAGTTGTGTAAAATAAAATCAGGGGAATTTGGCCTACTCCTTTAGAATATATTATGTTGATTTACGCAATAAAACGAGTGTTATAAAATACTTATTATATATAATAATGTGTGTGTGTTAAGGAAACCTGTCTGATTTTAGCACTGAACATTAAACACTTCTCCAGTATTTATTCTATATACAAGTTTTAAGCTGTATGAAATCTATATTCTTATCATGTGAAATTCCAATGTATTCTATGAATTTTTATTTTATGGTAACATTCACTCTGATCAGTTTCATGTCTCACATATATAAACGAGGGTTCTCAAAAGCATGGCATTGGTTACTTTTTACTTGAATTTCTTTTTCAATGTAGTTTTTAGAAAACATGTATGGAAATACATTACAGGGAGATTACAACGTCTTATCATGGAAGTATTATATTGTCAATATAATACTTCCATGGTCTTATCAAGTTCATTTTTATTTCCAACTTTAGTGTTCTCGTATTCTTTCGTTCATATTTTCTACACAGCAGGACAAGTAAGTTCAATCATTGAAGCATTATAATTTGACTATAATAGTTCCATGGTTCAATTAAGATTTTTCGCATAATTATGTTAATATTTTTTGTTAACTTCTAAATCGTACAATATTGTGCACAAAGAGGTGTGAATTTCATAAAACAACAAAGTAATATCCCACTCTTATATACTTACATCAGAAACTTAAGACAGAATTTTTATCAGAACATGCAGAGATGCTCTTTAATTAACACAATTAACACCCGTGTGACAAAATCAGTAAAATCACGTCGTCTGGTTACGTAATGACATTGCCAATGACTGAAAAATACAAATGGTTTTATGGACTCAACAAACGAAATACAAGATTTTAAAGTCTCCATTATGAATATATATCTTCCTATATTTATTGTGATTTAACATTTGTCCTACATGTAAAATTATTCTTGACTTTATTAAATAAACAATACAAAATCTGCTGAGAACCTGTGAACATTAAAATTAGATGACCAAGTTGTGAGTTGGTTCCCGGATTTATCAATTAAAAATATCTTGTATTTTCTTTCTTTTACGAAATCTTGATACCTTTAGGTTCTTTATATTATGTAAATAAAACTCAAAACAAGTGAATTTATACAAAATTATAGTGAAGTTTTGTCTTAATAGTTAACCCTATTTTATTGCTCTAATTATAGTATTGTCAAAATGTTTTCTCTGCAATGTGTATTTTTGGGAGTAAATACCATTTATTCAAATCATGGAAGTAAATTAAAAGTCAATATAATACTCCCATGTCGAAATGCACGGCAATCTTTGGAAACCATGAAATAGAACGAACACCAAAAATATTACATCTAATAAAAAGTCATTAGATATAAGAAGATGTGGTATGAATGCCAATGAGAAAACTCTCCATCCAAGTCACAATTGTAAAAGTAAACCATTATAGGTCAAAGTAAGGTCTTCAACACGGAGCCTTGGCTCACAACGAACAGCAAGCTATAATGGGCCCCAAAAATTACTAGTGTAAAACCATTCAAACGGGAAAACCAACGGCACCTACAACTACTGAACATGTATAAGTACATAATAGTGAATAATCGACGAAAAGAAAGAGAAAAATAAAGAAAAAAAATTGATAATAGATTATTCCAAATTGGTATTATTATAGTACGTTGTTCTATATGTAATGGATTTTGAATAAAACAGCATACTCATTTGAAGAAAAGTGAACTTCGCCGCGCTAAACGTCAATTTCATGTATAATTATGGGAAATGTTTGATGTACAATTGGTTTTGGTAGATAATTGTCATACAATACATTTTTCTATCAGAGGACGGAATAAAAGAATTATTGCCTTTGTTTCAATAAGTATGTGCCAGGTTTAATTACCTTTGAAAAATGATATTCACTTCGGCCGTTAGCCTCAGTGAATATCAGTTAGTACTTAAAACATGCAACCAAATTGGAAAACTTTACACGTATTTGGCTTAAATGTCAATATGTATTATTTACTTGCATACGATTTGGATATGTTTATTCAAGAATGTAAAACACATTATGAAGGTTTGGATGGGGGGAGGGGGGTCTTCATTGCGGATATTTTTTATGCCATTTTTCTCTATGCTTTATAAATTTTGCCTGTTTTTCTCTATTCTTTATATTTTAACACCTCATTATTCTCTATTTTTTTTTTTGCCATTTTTTCTCTATTCTTTATTTTTTTTGGCCATTTTTTTCACTATTCTTTTTTTTTTGGCCATTTTTTCTCTATTCTTTATGTTTTTGGCCTTTTATTCCGCACATTTTGTCCATTAATCTCTATTCTGTAAACCCCACCCACACCCTCGTTCATAAGGCGGTCTGTCATATATTTAAAGGTCATATTTATCGGATCTGATGATGCAGTATTACATATTATCAATTCTTAAAAAAAATAGGAAAAACTTTACAAATCAAAGCTATGCAAAGACTTGCAAAACATTTGATTATGTTTATTTATGTATGTAAAATATGTCTGTATTTTTTAAAGTCATAATGCTATATATCTATCGGCCGAAAATTTGCGTATAAATTCATCAATACGTATATATATGCAAAGACATGGGGAAACCTTTTTTTACATTTTACCCAAGTTTTAAAGATTATGCAAATACGATATATACTTTGTTTGTGTTTGATTATGTTTGTAAACTTAATGTTAAAGACGGCCTTTCATATAATCAAATAGGACGACAAAACAACTACTTTAGGTTAATAATTAAACATATTTCGAAGCTATATGAACATTTGCAAAGATATGGGAAAGCTTTGCATACATCTAACACACTATGCGAATAGAACGCAAATACAAGTGTCTACTTTGTTTATGTTTTACGATGTTTGTAAATTTAATGTAAAAGACGGCCTTTCATATCTTTAAATAGGACGACAAAACAACTATTTTAAATTCATATTTAAATATATTTCGAAGCTATATGAACATTTGCAAAGATATGGGAAAGCTTTGCATATATCTAACACACTATGCGAATAGAACGCAAATACAAGTGTCTTCTTTGCTTATGTTTGACGATGTTGTAAATTCAATGTAAAAGGCGGCCTTTCATATATTTATATAGGACGACAAAACAACCAATTAAGGTTAACGTTTAAATACGTTTCAGTACTTTATAAATGTAAGTAAATAAGACCGTTGACTTTACTTACATTTAACGTTGTTTGAAAGTTAAGGAAAGATTAGCATAATTTTTGCAATTTCTTTGCATATATAGTGTACGAATGCAAATTTATCATGTATTTATTCACCAAATAATGGGTATTGAGATATATGGTGCAACAAAGTGCCTATCTTTGCCTTGCCTTTATATACACGAGTAAAGCAATGCAAATCAACCTTTTCATGCAGTGTATAGAATAACATCAATAATTCATAAAAACAAATATTGACTACTTCCCTTAGGTCGTGACGTTTTCTCCTGGTACTGCATGCCGGGATTTAAAATACAATCATTTACAGCCTTGGTTTTTAATCACACTTTAACGTAATCGTAAGCGCGCCGACGACTAATTTTGATATCTAATAACCATCCTATAATAAGAAAATAAAACGAACAGACGTGCAACTGTTTACATTCATAAGCCAAATTTTCTATATTAACCGTATTTATTTCGATTTATTTTTGTAGACAGCACAAAAATTATTGTTATTATTTTTTTTAATATATGCTTTTCAGACTGTTAAGATGAACAAGTTAAAGTATATAACTTAAACTGTAAAGACAATATATAGGTGTACGCTTATTGGCCTTTAACTATCTACGCTATGACTAGGTTTATACGATGTGTGTATTATTCCTGGCAATACTCGTGGAAGGCTGGTAAAAGGTAAAATGTTATTTGCAGATCGGTATTAGCAGGACCTCTAGGGCACATTGTGCCAGGTGTGACTGTTTATTCGGATCAGTGGATTAAAAGGCAAAAATGTACGTGAACACTTATATTTAGACATTTGAAAGCCATGACCAAATGAAAGGTGTACCTGTAATACTTCTAGCGTTTTTATAAATAATCTAGATTATCTGATATTATTTGGATAATGGAAGGAGCTATACTATAAAAACACATTAATTTATTACCAATACACTCGAGATCAAAGGTTGTTTTACTCACATATTTTTTTCTCTCTTGATTTGAGCGTGCTTGTTTTTATATGACAGTTTTTTTTTTCAGGTCTCTTATCTCTTTCGATGAAAGCAAACCTATACGGTATATTCTGCATTTGTATATAGATATAGGAAGATGTGGTGTGAGTGCCAATGAGACAACTCTGCATCCAAATACCAATTTATAAAAGTAAACCATTATAGGTCAATGTACGGCCTTAAACACGGAGCCTTGGCTCACACCGAATAACAAGCTATAAAGGGCCCCAAAATTACTAGTGTAAAACCATTCAAACGGGAAAACCGAAGCTGTTTATCCGAGGTTTACTAATTGATATTCTTATTTCACATGTTAAATAAATGAACAATTATAAAAAAAAAAAAAAAAAACAAACGGCATTCATTTCGAAATAGAACTCTTATCTAGAGTGAAAATGAAGTCACAGCTTAATTTGACATCCGAAAATCGGGAAAAGGGGAAGGGGCAATTCAACATTTTCGTGAAAGGCTGAACAGCTGTAATATTGAACTTTTTCATATATTTTGAATGACACAAGTTATGCATTCCGAATGTTTTACAGAAAATCGCAAGACAAAAAGTCAAAGACTTTGATAAATGAAAATTGTTTCCGTTACCATATGTGAGGGTATAAATGGGTGAACTGATTAGAAATAACGAGACCAAAAAATTATAGAAAAAGGAAGCATAGGTGCTGAAATATGAATAATAGTAAAATTGAAAATAGATAACATGGATAAATAGATGTATGGTTCATTATTATACGTTATTTTGATTAGCCAACAGAAATCTCGCGTCATTTTTCATTTCAAAATGAATTGCACGAATTGAAACATACATGATGTCACACGTTTCAACAATAAAGTGCACAGTTAAAAAAAAGAAAAACTTGATAGTAATCGTATTTTCATGATCATCGCGAAAAAATGTAATTATAAGTATTGAATGCTTCTTTTAATAATTTCAAAGGGTTGTAAAGCGTTGACCGTGCGTACATTTTTAGAATGAAGCGCTTCCGCGTTTTATACAAAATGTACTTCGGTCAACGCTTTAACACCCCAATGAATTTACAAAAAAAAAAGCAATTCTTAATTAAATTAACAAGCCTGCCAGGAAGTCAACCGTTAGAATACCCGAATGTGTTACTTTTACATTACCCTAGCTGGCAATAATTAAGTCATGATTACCTTAGACAAATTTTTTAACGTTGGTCAAGTAAGGGGAAAAACCCAAAATAAACTAGAAATATAAGTTAGAAAAAAGCATTTAAAAAAATATTTTCAAAAGATCTCAAATCAACACCTTTTTAAATCTAAGAGAAATCTGAGAGCATAACGATAAATCTCAGTTAATAAATCCTCCAGAATAAGTATCTGCGGACTTTTGTCCCTTTATTGAGACTACTATAACATTATAGTAGCATAATTCCTATATAATACTTGATACTATATCTCAGATCAAAAATGTAAATTTAACGACGAGCTAAAACCGATGTCATTTACAGCTCTAAAACCTGACTAAGGCATTGTACTCTGAATATTTCTTATATATAAGCCCACTGAAACAATTTAGATGTCTTGTAAAGTATTTTTTTTTAAATATTCTAATCAATCTTAATAGAGCATTACCTGATTTTATGATCTTGTCGGTTTTTTCATACTTCTTATCTTAATAATCGTAGTCGGAATTGTTCTATACCAATGCACTTGAACATGTTAACAAAAAAAAAGCTATAAAAATTAAAAAAGTGTGGCCATTTTATTTCTCAACCAGATACCAAATTACATAGAAGTTAACAACTGTATGTTACAACTAATCTAATAGATTTAAAGCGCATGGCCTTCGAGTTCATATTATTAAGCGCAACCATATGTCTTTAGAACAGGAGAACAACAGAAAAGCAACAACTATCTCTAAATATAACTGCCTAGAAAAAAACTTATAACTCCCATAAAATTTCCTTCGAAACACGGTGTTTCAAAATGGTCCTCACACACAACCTTGTTCTTGGTACATAATGGTATTTTATAAAAGTTTAAATGTACAACTGTATATAACGTACATATTTTCTTGTTTATGACTTGTTGATACTAATTGTAATGCTTTTTTGTTATTTAATGTTATTCAGGGTTATATCTGGTCTATATACCAGCTTTGATAAGTGTTTGGTATTACTATAAATTTTCACTTCTTTGTTCTATGAACATCAAAATTATTTATTTTGTAAAGATATTTCCTTTCTCTATTTGAACTGTATTCGGATACCTAACAACAAAATTATTTTTATTTACCTGTGTTTAAAGTAATTACAAATGGCTGATATTTTTGTTCTAGTATATTGTTTTTCTTAAATTGTTTAATATTTCACAGCGGTTTAACATGTTACTTTAATTATTCTTCCCTTAGTTTATTTATTTTGTATTTGCATTGTATCAAAGATCAAATTTATTTGTTCAGTGTATGTTCACTGGTGTTAATATGTCTTATGATTGAGTTAAGCCATATCAATTGATATTGTATAGTGTGTTTTTCTATGTTGTGATGTTACACTATTATTTCAGATAAGGGTGAAGATTTGGTACCATTAAAACGTTTAAACCCGCTGCAATTGTTTGCACCTGTTCTAAGTCAGGAATCTGATGTTCAGTAGTTGTCGTTTGTTGATGTGGTTCATACGTGTTTCTCGTTTCTCGTTTTTTATATAGACGAGACCGTTGGTTTTCCCGTTTGAATGGTCTTACACTAGTAATTTTTGGGGCCCTTTATAGCTTGCTGTTCGGTGTGAGCCAAGGCTCCGTGTTGAAGACCGTACTTTGACCTATAATGGTTTACTTTTATAAATTTTGACTTGGATGAAGATTTGTCTCATTGGCACTCATACCACTTCTTCTTATATCTTTATATTATTAATTTTAAAAAATTGCCATTTGGAGGAACAATTAGAAAGGGTGAACCTACCAGACAGGTAACAGGTAACTAGTAAAACTTGCTTGATTCTTTTAAGTTTAAGTTGCAGATCCAAGTCTGCTACGATTCTTTCTTTTTTACTGGATTCGGGAAACTATGTAGGCTTCTTCCATTACTTGGTCGGGTAGAACATCCATCAGCTTGACAAGTCATTTTATCACTGATTAACGATTATGACATGCCATGCTAGGTACTAGGACTTTGTGGTAATTAGATATCCGTGGTTATTAGTTTTCAAGATGGCGACTTGCCGAGAATTGATAGTCGGTTTTAAAAATCGATTAACTCACTTATCTAGACGAATAAACCTTTAATATTTTGGGAATATGCTTATTTATTTAGGATGAACATTATATCGAATTTTCCCTTTAAGACAGTCAAGAATATGTCAAGACATATTCAGACATCATTAAGAATGGCAAGAATATGTCAAGACTGATCGAGAATAATTTAAGACAGTCGATAATTGGTCGAGACTAATCAAGACGATCAGATGATAAAAAAGTGTTGATAAATTTGTAGACAATGGTAATACTGTCAAGACATATGTCAAGAACTCATTTATGACAAATTCAGACTATGTCAACAATTTTTACAAATATTCAGACAAAAAGAGAATGTCGAGTAAAAATGCATGCAAATTCTTTTCAAGTCAACTCAATATACATATTTTTTATAAAAGCATTTTGCACTTTTTTTGCACAAAAAAAAAACTCTTTACTTCCGGCCTGAAAATTTGGTGCGTGCACCAATTAACTCTCTTGTTTCTTTTGTGCAAATATGTGAAAGTTGCTATATTTACAAGGGTAATGATACTTTGATGTCAATTGGGTCATTTTACCTTGACTGGTAGAATGAATGACAACCAAATCAAAATCAATTTGGGATATTGGAGAATCATTAACAACATGGTGACACATAATAAAAAAACAATTATGGCACTTGTTACAGATAACTCGCTATTCCAGAATGACTTCCATTTAGTAAACTTGAGACACACTTTTTGGACCAATACATACAAAATGTTACTGATATCAAGAACAAAATAAGCTTAGTATTCTTAATTAGAAAAGGACATGTTGGTACTCTTAGTTAAAGCCGACACAATGTTATAGTATAAACATTGTAAAATTAATAATCATACAACCCTTCTGGAGTTACTCAATTTATTGATTTATGATATTGACATATAATTATCATTAAAAAGGGCAAATATGTGGGCAATCAATTTTGTTGTACAAACCATCGTGTGATACAAGAATAAAGACTATTTACTTTTAGCGACAATTCAATCTTTTGAATATACAGGTGAACTGTTAGCACTTTGAATAAAAACAGACCAGAAATATTAGCGTGTGAACTCTTATATTGCTGTCATTCATCTTTTTTTATTATTTTTGATCGATGCTACAATAGCCATTTTTAATGGTACAAATTTGATCTTTGATATCAGACAATAATTGTTTCTAAAAATGTGAATTACGTGTCGACGTTGATATTTATTTAAATATATACAAGTTAACTTCCGTTGCCAGTCAACACTGAGGTTGTGAGTTCGAATCCCTAACGGAACAGGTGCACTCGACTCCAATTGTAATTGACTAGGATTGTCAGTGTTCCTACTGAAGGTCGGTGGTTCTCTCTGTGCACTCCAACTTCCTCCCCAAATAGAAATTGACAGCCACAAAAAAGCAAAATTGTGTAGAAAATGGCGTTAATCATCAATCAATCAGTTGTCAAAAGGTACATTCAACAATTTTAATGATCCTATATTTTTATTGAAATAGACTTGGTGCAAACTATATTCATCTTGATAACATAAATAAACTCACCAGAGATACCAGGATTAAAAAGTTGTACACCAGACGCGCGTTTCGTAAATAATACACTCACCGGTAACGCTCGAATCATAAGAGTTAAAAGGCAAAATAAAGTACGAAGTTTGAGAGCGTAGAGCGCCAAAATTTCCGAAAAGGTTTTGTCAAATAAAGCTAAGGTGATATATTCCTGGGGTTAACAATCCTTGTATTTCGAGGAAAAAGATGTGTAAACAGCTTATTTATATTGATGACCATATTAATGATAATTCATGTCAACTGGACTGGACAGGTCATACCCTGTGCAGTGGCTTGACCCAGTGGTTGTAAATAAAAGCTCATTATAACAACACACATATACATAATTACAAACACATACACACTCATACACACATATACACACACTCGTGTACTTGCTTTTACATAACATAAATAAACTTGTTTATTGCCAGAAAAGCTTGTTATCTATGTAAATATCTGCTCTTTAATGACTGATAATCATTGTAAGTTTTCTTTTCTTTTATAAAGCTACCTATCAGTAAACATGTATTTTACTGGGCACAATAATAATTTGCGAAAAAAAAAAAAGCATGGTACCATTTTTCTTTGCTTAAAATTGGTCACTTGCCTCGTATTTTCATATTTTTGCTCTAAGTTCAATTATACTCGTGTTCTCATCATACCATTTGCATGTGTATATATATATATTTATTTTTTTTGCGATGTTGTAATTATAATCATAACAGTCAAAATAAACTCTCATTTTTAAGGTAAAAACATTATGTGCCTTTGATAATTCAAAGTTCATAAAATATTGTTTAAATTTTCGAGAAAAAAATTCCCATCATAGTTTTGCTATTAAATACTAATCGAACAAATGTTCCATGGTTTTATTTGAAAACTTACAAGACGTACAGTTGTTTACAAAACAACCAGGTCTCTGATAAAACGTCGAATTTATAAGTTGAAAAACTGTATGAATCATCGTTTAAAGAGACAAGGAAGAGGTGAAATGTCTGCCATCTCTTCGCGATAAATATGTTGTTGTTAATACGGCTAAAGCTTCAACTAATATTGTCCTTATAAGTCCTCCATGACTTCAATGAACAGCAAATCTGAGAATTAACCTTGTTTGTATTTGATACATAAGCTTAAACAAATTCCGTTCCAACAACGGTACATTGCCGGCTCATCTGCATGTTCTACACAGGAATTGTCCATGACATCCACAGTGAAAGAGGGTCTTCATAAATACTGTGAAACTGTTTACTCGCGTAGTGACATTGACCATATCTGGATTCTGAGGGACACTAAAGAACTTCTGGATAATTCTAAATCTTGATTTTTCTCTTAAATGTTCAACCCTGTATACCTGTTATTAGTGAACGGAGGGATGAAGCATCCTATACAGGGGAACAGGTGGTTGGTGTACTAGGGTTTCTTGTTGACAACATATTTGTTGAATTTGGAGGTAGACTTTTTTCAACAAGTTTTCAGCATTCCTGTGGGAGCGAACTTTGCGCCTCTCCTTTCCGACCTCTTTTTATTTTCATATGAGTCGCAGTTACTTCAGACATTACCTAGAACAAGAAGATAAAAGAAGCCATATCATTTAATTTCACATTCAAATACTACTATATTGATGATTTTATTTCCATTAACAATCCAAACGTTCCTGATTGGGTTCCATTTATTTTGCCTCCAGAACTTGAAATTAAGGAAACAACAGACACGGCTTCCTCTGCCTCATTTTTAGACTTATACTTCGAACTTGACATAAGCGGTCATCTCAGTACCATAATCTATTATACAAGAAACGATTAGAACTTTGAAATTGTCATTTTCCACTACCTTAGTAGCAATATACCAACTTCAAATGCAAATTGGATATACATTTCCCAACTTATTCCATATTGAAGAGCTTACAGCTGCTACCCAGACTTTATAAAAAGTAACAAGTGTATGCGCAGATAACTAATGAATTAGGGTTAGGTCAAAGAACGTCTCGTCCTTTTTTTCTAAAACAAAGTCATCGGAAGATACCAAGACCGAGTGATTTAGCTAGTTATAAAACCAGGTGTAATCTACCACTTTCTACAAATGGAAATGCATGTACTAAGTCAGGAATATGTCGTTTGATGTGTTTAAGCTTTTGATTTTGCCATTTGATAAGGGTCATTCCGATTTGGGTTTTCCTTTTAGCTTACTTTATATTTTACATATACCTTGAGGGCCTTATCCCGAATAGTTTTATCTAATTTACGTTAAGATATCATGTTTTGTGTAGAACGATAGTTTTCAATACTAGTACTTTCGAAGTGGGGTCATTCAGCCATTGAATCATGTGTTATTGAAAAGCATCATAAATACTGGGTTTTCAATTTCAATTAACAACATCTCGGTGTTAATAAAATAGCATACGTTGCAATTATCTTATGCACAGACTTATCTTAACAGGTTCTTAATTAAGTGTCTCTCCATGATTTGCTTCATATAAAATAATACTCTGACCAATCTGCAATTGCTATAATTAGTTTTCCTTTCCATTGCAAGAACTTTTAAACTGGCAGTTACACATTTCTGTCGACACGATATTTGTCTACACATTTGGCTTTTTTGTTGTACAATAATCTTCTAAAGAATTACAAGTACAACTACACTTTTCAAAACTTATTTGGGCAATGTTCTCTTAGAATGTTCTCTTATCTCATGTGCTTTGTAATGTTGGAAAAGAGACTTCAGGAAATTATTTGTCTGAAGTGTTGGTCCTACATTGTACCGGACATAAATTACAAGAAATCGTCATGTTCTATATTAACAAGGCCTCAAAAAAGATTGCACATGCCAATCTGCAGTATGAACAATCTTTATATCAAGCTACACAGTCCATACTTCAAAAAATATTGTTTTTAGATGATCAGTGATTTCTGTGAGGTTTATCCTTCTGAAAATGCAATACTCTTTTTCAACCATGCTGTTCAAGGCGTGATAACAATGATAGCCAATCATCATCTAGATTGGATAGAAAACATGTTTCAAGCTAATCATAATGTATATTTCAAAACATGTAAAATAATTATATTCTGTCTTCTTGTGATTAAAAAGTAAAATCATAAAAATACTGCACTCCGAAGAAAATTCAAAACGGAAAGTCCCTAATCAAATATCAAAATCAAAAGCACAAACAATGGACAACAACTGTCATATTCCTGACTTGGTACAGGCAATTTCTTATGTAGAAAATGGTAGATTGAACCTGGTTTTATAGCGCTAAACCTCTCACTGGTATGACAGTCTCATCAAATTCCATTATATTGACAACGATGCGTGAATAAAACAAACAGACATAATAGGTAAAAATGTCAAAATAGGGGTACAGCAGTCAACAACGTGTCACAATCTTAATCACAACAAAAACAAACAAATATTTAACAAAGAAGCACAAAAAAAAAACATATATCACATTTAACAACCTCGTTCATTGCTTACTTATTTTTGTATTTTATTTATGTATGCCAAATCAACCAATAAAGGATCGAGGGATTTTAAGCATTGGGACCGAATCGTAATTTTAACATTAACTCTGACGTAGAATCGCGTGTCTGACGTCAGAATGTAAACGTCACAGAGGTAGATATAAAATAATTTTGTCGTTCAAAGTATGCAAAAATATAATAGAACAATAACACAATGGCGGGATGTTTAAAGTACAGAGACACGTCATATGTATCAAAGAAACATAAAAAGTCACACGGGCAAAGCCAACAAGTAAAAATGAAACATAATACAAACAACACAATGACGGGATGCATACGTACAGAGCCACGTCAAATGTAAACACTTTAACACGTTATTAAGATGATAAACAGCGTCAGTACGCAGAGTCTATACTTCAAGACCATCATGTATTATTTGTGAAGTTGATACGGAATATTTATCAACAAGGTCTTGATACCTTCCGATGAACTTTTTTAGAAAAAGGACGAGACGTTCTTTGACATACTCCTTGTTCATCAACTTTCTGCTCAGACACTGGTAACGTTTTACAAAGTCTGAGTAGGAGCTGCAAGCTCTTGCATACCGAATAAGTTGGGAAATGTATATCCCTTATGCAGGTGAAGTTGGTATATTGCTACTAAAGTGGTGGAAATTGATAATTTTAAAATTAAAATCGTCTCGTTTGTCATAGATTCTGGTACTGAGATGACTGTGTATGTCAAATTCGAGGTACAAGTCTAAAAATGAGGCAGAGGAAGCCGTGTCTGTTGTTTCTTTAATTTCTAGTTCTTGGGGATATATTATTGGAACCCAATCAGAAAAGTTCGGATTGTTAATGGAAAGAACATCATCAATATATCTGAAAGTGAAATTAAATAATCTGGCTTCTTTGATCTTCTTGTTTTTGACAAGTGTCTGAAGGAACCCCGATTCATATGAAAATAAGAAGAGGTCGGCAAGGAGAGGCGCACAGCTCGTTACCATAGGAATGCCGACAATTTGTTGAAAAAGTCTTCCTCCAAATTCAACAAAAATGTTGTCGATAAAAAAAAAAACTCTAGCATACTGATCACTTGTTCCTCTGTGTAGCATGTTTACCAAACGAACGGATAACAACTGTCATATTCCTGACTTGGTACAGGCATTTTCTTATGTAGAAAATGGTGGACTGAACCTGGTTTTATAGCTAGCTAAACCTCTCATTTGTATGACAGTTGCATCAAAGTCCATTATATTGACAACGATGGTGAACAAAACAAACAGACATAATATGTCAAAATGTCAAAAATACAGCAGTCAGCATTGTGTTATAATCTCAATCACTGAAAAAACAAACGAATATGTAACACAGAAGCACAACATGGCATATGTACAATACAATACTTTTACATATATAATGTATTTCTTCCAGGTTATTTATTCCATATTTTGACTCTGGTAAGGTTGTAAGTGCAGTAAACATGTGGATTAATGAGTAACTTTCAATATTGCCAAGTCGTAAGCATGTCTTTAGTCTCTGATGCATGATTTTTTATTATTAATTGTTTTGGCTTTTAACTAGCTGTCAGTAACTGCGAGTACTCTCAAATCGTACTTTCTTGTTTATTTGACCTGTTGATACTAATTGTAATGCTTTTTTTGTTATTTAATGTTATTCAGGGTTATACCTGGTCTATATACCAGCTTTGATAAGTGTTTGGTACTAATATAAATTTCCACTTCGTACTATGAACATCAAAATTATTTATTTTGTTAAAATATTTCCTTTCTCTATTGTTACTGTATACGTATACCTAACAACAAAATTATTTTATTTACCTGTGTTTAAAGTTATTGCAAATGGCTGATATTTTGTTCGAGCATATTGTTTTTCTTAAATTGTTTAACATTTCATACCGATGTAACATGTTACTTTTATTATTCTTCCCTTAGTTTATTTATTTTGAATTTGCATTGTATCATAGGTTAAATTTATTTGTTCAGTGTATGTTCAATGGTGTTAATATGTCCTTTGATTGAGTTAAGCTATTTCAGTTGATATTTTATAGTGTGTTTTTCTATGTTGTGATGTTACACTATTGTTTCAGAAAAAGGGTGAAGGTTTGGTACCATTAAAACGTTTAAACCCGCTGCATTTGTTTGCACCTGTCCTAAGTCAGGAATCTGATGTTCAGTAGTTGTAGTTTGTTGATGTGGTTCATAAGTGTTTCTCGTTTCTCGTTTTTATATAGATTAGACCGTTGGTTTTCCCGTTTGAATGGTTTTACACTAGTAATTTTTGGGGCCCTTTATAGCTTACTGTTCGGTGTGAGCCAAGGCTCCGTGTTAAAGACCGTACTTTGACCTATAATGGTTTACATTTATAAATTTTGACTTGGATGGAGAGTTGTCTCATTGGCACTCATACCACATCTTCTTATATCTATCTACTGACTTTTATTTAACATTTTATAAGAAGTTGATTTCTGGAATACTGTCAAGATCTCAAGAGAAATAGATTTCCAAAAGTATACAATTTTAATAGAACTACTGAAATTTTAATTCAAACTTATCTGAATACTGTTTACTCACAACTCACGCATCTTTATATGGGATAAACTAATGTTCAAATCTGACATTTTTTTTAAATAATCAAAACATTATAAAGTGTCCTTAAATTATGTTTCACTTCAATCTTAAATCAGAAAAGTGTCATTAGCATTTTGAGTCAAACGTTTTTCATGATCATGAACATATATTCATTGTACATGTATCTTAGGATTTTCTATAAATTAACTGAACACCATAAACTATAGTTATATTGTTTTCATTGCCGTTAATAAGCGTACTGATGTTGGTTACAGAGTAGTTGACCTATAATGGTTTACTTTTACAAATTGTGACTTAGATGGAGAGTTGTGTCATTGGAACTCGTGCCACATCTTCCTCTATCTATATAGAGAGTAATCAGCAAAAATGTAATGATAATAAAAAAAAAAACGTGACAGAGTAAAAATGCTGAAAACAAAGGGTGCATGCCCTTTATAGCTTACTATTCGGTGTGAGCCAAGGCTCCATGTATCTAAACAGGAGATATCGACAAAAGGAGATTGTAAACCATGCGGAAGGGGCAATTGTAAGTGCTGCAAAGTCGCCAACATTGAAACCCAATTCGTCAGCACAGTCACAAAGAAAATTATAACATATTTATAACATCCAATTGCAAAACGCAAAATTGTATTTATGTTCTAACGTGTGGAACTTGCAAGATGCAATATGCTGTTGAAACAGAAACATCATTTAACATCCGACTAAATAACCTCCGGTCATTTTATACAAAAGAAAGAAACTGCTTAATCACACAACCTCTTTAAAAAGAAGGGCATGATTTTGAAAAAGTCACATTTCAAGTCAATGAGAAAAACCAAAATTGGGATACACAAGGAAGACAAAAGAGAGAGATTGTTGATGCACCAGTTACGAACTCTTGAACCTGATGGAGAGAGACGAAAACAGATTTAAAAACAAATCAAAACAATAATCTTGAAATCATACAAATTAATTTATAGAAATTCGCACAATTTATGAAATTCATACAATGTATCGAACATTAATAAATATGTTAAACTTTTACTCAAATTTTGTGTAATTTAAGCTACAAAAATATTTTTTGGTCATGCATCCGATTTCACCTTGAGAGATGCTCACGCCTGATGCAGCTAGTTAGTCTAGCGAAATATTGCGTATTTCTATTTAATATCTAATAGAACTTTTTAATTTATTAATTAGCGTGTTTAAGTTATATTCTTAGACATTTATATACATCTATATATATATACATCTCCATGCCATATATATCATGTACTGTAGTACGACGCTAGATTAAAACTGACGTGGAAAGGTAACACCCGGCCACCGAAAGCTTCATTTTTATGAAGCCCAGGTGGTCGTGTGGTCAAGCGGGACGGCTACCGCGCAGGCGATTTGGTGTCACGATATCTCATATATAAACGTCTGAATAATAGTCAACGATCTTTCCCACGAGGGCGCTGGATCGTTACGAGTAACAATACATGTACACAATAAATAAAGTAACTTAACGCCTAAAAAATATACAAAACAACACCAATAACAAACAGAGGAAACATCTAATGTAATTATTTATAAATGTGGTCTTTTCAGACTCTGAGCAGTTTGTAGTGCTATAATGTTCGGTATTAACTGTTTTATTGTGTAAATTTCAAGATTGTTATAGATTTATCAAAGTAGATTGATATGATTCATTTCACATTATAATCATACTGATGAAGGATATCTGTTATCCGAAATATTGATAAATATTTACATTTAATGTTTCCGTTTTTGTTATTGGTGTTCTTTTGTACACTTTTTAGGCGTATATATATATATATATATATATATATATATATATATTCCGTAAGACTTTGTTTTTAATCGTGCAAAAAACTAAGGACAAACTGTGGTACATATAGTACCATTTGTATGTTCTGATGCAGATTCGTGCTCTCCTGATAATATGCATTATTTGACATTGGAGTACATTATACAATGTCTTTAGAATGGATCTTGCATATTAAACCAAAGAACAACTATTTCAGAGGTCAAACTTTCTATTTCTCCAAGCGATATTTATGATTGGATGACACGTTAATGTTTTGAATCAACAAATTTAAGAAGCGTTATTGACTCTGGGGATTGTATTTTATCAAAATTTACGAATGCTTGATTATTGATATTCATTTATATTTCACGATATGTTCACATATAATTGACTTGCGACAACAATTTTTGTTATTCGTTTTGAAATTTCTGCAGTTTGAGATAAAGTTTCGGGAGTGCTACTCGATATTATTGAATGCATTCATGATTTGTTGAATGATGACTAAGACAAATAATTGACATTGTAAACAAGAACCGTTATAAAACAAAAACATTTATTAATGTGAAAAAGTATACCTAAAACGACAAAGTTATTTTTCATTTACCTGTATATATTATGAAAACCGGTTTTTCAAAAGTGATTATTTTCTAAGGGTTTAATATTTCGCGGTAGTGTTTTGCCATGGCTTTATTTGGACTTGTTTGTTTGCTTTTGGCCTTGAATGTTTGTCCCTAATATTTTATTAACTATGTATTTACTTTCAGGTATCACAGATCGAATTTATTCGTTCATAGTGTGTTAATTTACGTTTTGATTGAGTTAAGCCTTCCAATTGATGTTTTATCGTGTGTTTTCTATGTTGTGATGTTATACTATTGTTTCAGAAAAAGGAGAAGGTTTGGTACCATTAAAACGTTTAATCCCGCTGCAAATGTTTGCACCTGTCCTAAGTCAGGAATCTGATGTACAATAGTTGTCGTTTGTTTATGTAATTTATACGTGTTTCTCAGTTTTTTATATATACTAGACCGTTGGTTTTACCGTTTGAATGGTTTTACACTAGTACTTTTGGGGCCCTTTATAGCTTGTTGTTCGGTGTGAGCCAAGGCTCCGTGTTGAAGGCCGTACATTGACCTATAATGGTTTACTTTTATAAATTGTTATTTGGATGGAGAGTTGTCTCATTGGCACTCACACCACATCTTCCTATATCTAAATATATTTCAAAATTATCACCACTGTTGTTTATGAATGAATAATAAAAGATAACATTACCAGGATACTATAAATAGTTGTAATATTTTTTTTCTCAGCGGGGAATATGTCAAAGAGACAACAGCCCGACCAAAGAGCAGACAACCCGAAGTCCACCAATGGGTCTTCAACCCAGCCCCCAAACAAAATTGTGTACCAACTCAGTGAAAAGGGACGTCACTCTAAACTCCAAAACATATAAATGAACTTAGATTAAAAAACATACAAGACAAACAAAGGTCAGAGGCTTCTGACTTGGCACAGACGCAAAAATGCTGCAGGATTAAACATGTTTTGTGAGATCTCAACCCTCTCCCTATACCTCTAGCCAATGTAGAATAAAGAAACACATAGCAATACTACATAATTTGTGCCGGATTATATATTTTTTTAAATCATATAACACTTTATAGGATTACACGTGTGTAGAAATATCTATACGCATTTCAGTAAGACAAAATAGCATCTGTAGCATGCATGTTTCCATCAAGCTCAATTTCGCCAGAGAGGGATACACATACAAGTACAGATACGAAAAATTATTGCAATTTGCTTTGCTGCCTTCAAACAATGATATGGGTTTATTTTTCTATTTCAATTCCAAAAAAAATCGATAAATGCATATCACAAATTCTTAATTGGTTGTTTTTCGGGCAGTTTGTAAGATTAAACACTTGTTGGTGAAAATATAAGATTCAGGAAAACAAGCTAATATACAAAAGATAATACCATAAATATTGAAATATAACTTGATTACGTCTAATTTCCGTCGATATTTTGGTTTTCTTTTTTCTCAAATAAAAACGATATATTTCGTAATACAGCCTACTCAATGCAAGAGTTGATAATGGAATGCTACATTATATTAAAAATATAAGTGAATATGAGCAGATTACTTTGATTACAATTATAGATATAGTGATATCAACTTACCATGTACAGTTTGGCAAAATATTGAGTTTTTCGACTGATTGAAGTCAGTATCCACACAATAAGTGATACGGTAAAGTAAATCGTCCTACAATATAGTGTCAAGCATTTAAAACAATGTGTTTAAACACGAATGCATAGCTTTATTCAAAATAGTTAATGCACCGAACTGAACATTAGTAATATAATTTATTTAAATCAAATGAAGTCAATATTCTGTTCATTTATATTAAAATGTAGATAGGTGCATTTTCTATTAAACCAAGAATTCCAAATGGTGAAGTTGAAATCATCCCTTTGTAAATTTTACGGACGCCATCACGAGTTGGTTGACCGTTATGGAATAACCGTTTCACAGATGATATCGGATATGTTCCTTATGTCGTAACTACAATATCCTTCCCTTTTCACGAATGTGACCTACCGAATTAGACTATTTACCGGATTTGTAATAACATAAGCAACACGACGGGTGCCACATGTGGAGCAGGATCTGCTTACCCTTCCGGAGCACCTGAGATCGCCCTCAGTTTTTGGTGGGGTTCGTGTTGCTTAGTCTTCGGTTTTCTATGTTGTGTCATCTGTACTATTATTTCTCTGTTTGTCTTTTTATTTTTGGCCATGGCGTTGTCGGTTTGTTTTCTATCTATGAGTTTGACTGTCCCTCTGGTATCTTTCGTCCCTCTTTCCGAATCCGTTATGTTCATAAATATTTACACAACTTCACAAATGTACAAAAATGATGTATATGAATGCACTTAAAATATCACAGACAAATAGGTACTTGTGCAAATGTCTTAGTTTATTTCATGAAAAATTACCGGAAGTTAAGCTGTATATGAACCATATGTTACAATATTTAAATCAACACGTTATGCTAACTTTCGAACTAAAATTTCAGTTTTCTTACAGCATTCGTCTATGTATTTTTATCCTTACATAAATCTGCGAATAAGGAATCTACATTTAGGTTAATGATTACAGCGAACTAGCAAGACATGAATGTGTAATTTATTAAACAAACACAATAGTGTGTTAAAAGCTGTTTTTAATCCAGTGGTTAACTAAATTTCATATTGATCTTTGCATATCTGGTCAATAAATAATACAAATCAATGGATTTGTCATTTCGTTTGATATTGTTTACAATTTTACAGCACTCTATGGATTTAAAGTTAGTCCATTAAACCGAACAGATGCGGATTCAAACTCCTTTTTAAATATAATATATTCTGAGACTTAACGATTTCCTACTGCAGTTAGCACCACAAACTGTCGGCACGTCGTTAAAAGAATCAAAAATAGCCATGATTCTTTATCAAATGAATCAAAGAAGCCAGTATCATTTACTCAAAAAGCGTACAGCAGGATCGCACATGTTTGTGTTCGTGTCGAGGGAAGCATTATAAGTCCGCGGAATTGAAAAGAACAATTATGTGTTTAATGTCTAATGTTGTATGTTTTAAAGTTTGTCATTAATTACTGCAGCCGATTTTAAAAGATGATATATAGCATAACTTTAAGAACGCATGGTCATATTAGCCATGCGAACTATCACCATAATTTTGATCAAACAAATGGAAACAACATGAAACAAAGCAAAGTGGTTAAAAACAAGAAACTTAAAACATTTAAGAACAAACGACAAAACAAATATTTCTACAATTGTTAACATCTTCCTTCTTTTAATTTTAACAGAAAATATCAGACGCCGCCGTACAATTGATTGCCCTTACATGATGAAGTTGGTTACCAAGCGCCCTAGTTTCCTTTTTATCTCGAAAAGTTTAGTAATAGACAAAAGAGAAAATGTAGCAGCGACAATTATAAATAATACAAAATTGCTCTAACATATTTTAAAAAAAATCTCATTAATATTGTATAACGGTGAATCAGATCAAAATTAGTTTACGGGTAGAATTAAACATACCAAATATTCAATGTTCATCCATCTAATAAAATGATATACATTTGTCATTAACGAAGAGGAATTTTCCCTGCAGATTTCGTTGTTTTTTTAATTAACACAAAATCGTCCTTTTTTATTTCTGATGTAAACACTCTACGTAAGATTCTGTTAACTTTCAAGGGAAACCACGAACAATCGATATGAATATGAATGAGATCATCAATTTGACGTCATCACAAGGACACAAAACACAATCAGTTAACAATAAGCGGGTGGTGTTTTTTTACAATATAACTATGTGGCAATCAATTTGAAAGTTAGCATATATATATTACTCCGTTCAAATTTCGACAAGATAAAATCCAACTCTTGATATCAGTAATTGTTTACACCAAAATAATGGTTATCATCAAATCCATACAGCAACGTAAAAAAAGAAACTTAATAATGGTTAATGTTAAAATTCTTTCTCAGAATTGTGAATACCCGAATAGTTGTAAATACCAAAAGATTGAAAGAATGCAGTAAAACATTTCTGAAATTGTCAGTTTGACAATCCCAAAAGGTTTTTAGATACCATTGCCGTAAAAAACTTGTTAAGTGATGATGTTAAAATTTTACCAAACAATTGAATCGCTGCCAAATATTGCAAAATGATTTGTTTTCAGTTTTCAGTAGGAACTACAAATCAGACAGGATTCAAAACACGTCGGTTTAAAATTTCCGTATGACATAACTTTCTACGTCCTGAGTTTTTTTTTTTTTCTCCAAAAAAATTAGTTTTAAGGATTATTATGTTGACCGCTCTTGCCTTGTAAATATTTGAATATTTCGCTTGGAACATGCGCCATTATATCACATATTCATATTGCACAATTGATTTGATATGCTATAAGTATGTGTTTTCTTAATTATTTCTTCCTTCTTTTATGATACCGATTTCCTGGACCAATACAAAGAACAAATTTACTGTTGGTAACATGCTGATAAACATTAAAAAACTGCAACAATATTCAAGACCTTAGTATAATACAAATTACCCATGTTTAGCTGCTACCTCTATGATCTATATCCATATTTAGTTTCTAATTGAATGATCTAAACATCTCACTTGTACGTCAATCCGGTATTGCCGGCGCTGCATCATACTCAGGTGAGATGTATTAAGATAAAAAAGAAAAGTGTTGATCTCAGAGAGTTTGTTTTTATTTTTTTTATTTTTTTTTTTTTTTTTTTGCGTGTTTTACGTCTTCGAAAGAAAGTGCATGTGTAAAAAGTAAAACAAATTATTTCAAACGATAAAAACAAAGGGAATTGCTAAATTGAATTGATTTTAAAAACGTAATGCTATTGAATTAAAAAAAAAGTCGAGAGTTGTCTAAAATAACAATGATACTACATTGTTGCATTTGATACTAATAGGGCTAAGTAGTATAATACTTTGATTAAGATTAAAACCTTAATGCTTTTAATTAAATTATATAAGTATCAATGCTACCACATATTTGCAATTTTATACTCATCGGGCTAAGTAGTATATTTCTTTGATTAAGATTACAAACTTAATGTAACATTACTTACCTCTTGTTTGTGTCGTAATATTTCATTAATAACTATTTCAGCCTTGAACATTAAAGTTACTTAATTATCAAAATTGTTGTCAAAGTTGTTACGTTAACAATAATAACAGATATATAACTTGTACCATGCAATTATCATAGATATTGCAAAAATTATATAATGAAAATGAATAAAAGTGCTTAAATGAACGAAATTTGAGAAATAATACCAGGCGATCTAATTAAACAAAAACAACAATCAATGTTAATACGTTTGATCTGCGAAAACAATATGAAACTTATAGAATACAAATGTAACATTAACTTATACAATAAAAACACTACATTAGCAAATTGCATGGAACGCATTGAAGCCAACGTTAAGATGAAACTGCACATGTACATTTGGTTAATCAGAATAACAAGATATGCATATTATAAATAAAAGCTGAATATGAAAAAAAATAGAAAGCAACTAATCATTAGAAATAAACAATATAAACACATGTAGGACAATAATACATCATAACTTGTCTTTAAAATTATGAAATAAAATGTAATGATATAAAATAATTGTAAAATTGACTTCAATTGTCATTCCAAGTACTGGCGTTTCATGTATGACACTTAACAACTGAGTGGGAACGGATTACTTCTTTTAAACAATTTTCTGTGTAATGTATGCTGTTGAGTGGTTTTAGTTTACGTTTATTACATATAATCGAAACATCTTTAAACCACAAAATTCATCAATACGTTACTACACATGTTTGGTGAAATTAAATACAGTATCTGAGTAAAGTTTGTAGTGTCAGTTTTTGTACGAATATATTGACAAAGAAAATGTAAATACTTCAAACAAACTAAAAGATGTGCTTCGATATCGAAATTAATTTTAATTGCATTTGGGTAACAGCACATACTAAGGACTTCATATATATAACAATAACATTTACCATGTTAATATTTATTTATCTATTTATTTTAATTGCCTATATGTATTCGTTAACAATTGTAGGTCACCAGTTTGTACTCTTGAAATTACTGACTAACTGTATAACCGTATTCACATGCACACTAACTTTCAATTAATGACATTTCATAATGTTTATTCGGAAATTGTAAATCAAGAATGTTGAAGATCAAATATTTTGGATGTATAAGATGTCACGTCAACCTCTACCTTAATACATCCACCTACATTGCATATATTTGTGTTAAAAAGTTTGGGAACATGTGAAATATTTCATAAATGTATGCACTTCTTAATATGGTTGTATCATAATAAAATACGATATAATAAACATAATATGATAAATAAAGTCGTTTTATGTTACTGCTTATTGTAAAACGTTATTATAAATTACTATTTACATACCTGACTGATTAAACACAAAAATACTGTCAATCCTGCTGGTATCGTTATACAGAACAGTCGGCTTTGATCCTGGTGTTTTAGTCACTATTAACAACTGCTTGTTATCAGCATAATAGATATAGCTACCAAGGACACCAATAGCAATGTTGTTCCCAGCAAAATTTGTCGAAAGGATTATTTTAACATCAGAACCATCGTATTTAGCTGATTTCATAAAACCATTGTTATTAATCCAATAAAGTCTGTTTTCATTAGTCTCTACAATATTTGGAAACAAATCTTCGAACAATTGTAATTCATTCTTACATTAATTAAATATGAGTGAATCGCAGTTACTTTTTTAAAATCTGGGGTAAACTTTATGATTGATGTACTCAGATGAACCGTGAAGCAATGAACAAAGACATGTTTACAAATTCTATAAATGTTGTTTTCAAAAGTAAAAACATCTGATCAGCAATACATATGTTCTGTACCAGAAATAAACTTCGTCGTGTTTTTTTTTTTTTTTTTTTTCATTTTAACACCAAGACAAAACCTCAACAGAGACTATGTAATGTGACAGTTCATTAATCGACGGCAGAGCTTTTATAACGGTTCTGTTTTTTTTTTTTTTTTTTTTTTTCACAACATTTTTATGAGATTATTCCATTTTTATAACAGTAGAAATGCTAATGCTTTCGCTGAAGAAGGCTTGCACGTCCATTGTTTGTACTTTTTTCATTTACATATTTATACAGATAGATACATAGCTCGACTGATAAAAGATGAATATAAATATTATATCTTATAATAAAAAAATGACAAAAGTAGTCACATTATAAGCAACATTCGAACAAAGCTAACTAGTAACAACGTACCTATATCCATGCAATAAACAGATGTTGATGTAAAGTTAACGATCGTCTGCTTTTCAGATAACTCAAATCTAGATTTCATTATTCCTAAACTGTTATCAACTATATATATCCACCTGAAAGACAAATCAAAGTGTGACATCTTAAAAAAAATCTAAAGTTGCAAGTTCAGTTTGTGTTTGAGAATGTATATGTTGTTACTTTATTTATAAACAATTAAGAAAGAGGAGAACAATGTTTCATGAAGATTTTGATTAAAAAAAAAGCATTTGATGACCCCTTAAATTATACATTGTTTACTATATTTAAACCGATAGGTAGGTTGTACGTATTGAGTCGACTGAGACAAAGGTGCATATTTGAAAGTTATTGGTTAAACGAATATACTTGGCCTTTCAACAAGACACCTACTGACCCTAAAGATGGATGTTGCAAAGCGTCATCGTCAAAAGGAGCGTGATACTCTCCCTCAAAGAGACAGAAAATTTAACACCCTAATCGGATCGGACGAGACAGCTACTTTATACATCAAAAACAACAAAATAGAGGCCTATTTTAGCAAGAGTGCTAAAGCCTACAAGAAGTCATCAAGACCATGTTTTCTATATCTCAATGCACCCTTGATTTCAATGAATATTTGTATCATCAATATGATAATAAACTCTGGTTTATGTAAGTGCATTAAAGTCATTGGTGATGTTATAGTGACCTATATACATATATATATGTCAAAATACAAATAACGTATTGCGCATATTTAATCAAAAGAAGATGTGGGATGTACATTATTGGTTTAATAAGATATAAAACAAAAGATTAAAAGGATACCAAAGTAGGGTATCTGCATGACATATACTAGTTTATACCAAGGAAGTTTTGAAAAAGAGATAAATTCGTAATGATAATTGTTTTCTTTAAGTTTTTTCTTTCATATTCAGGAAATTAGAAGACCTAACTAAAACATGTGTAGCATATTAAGATGCATTACTACTAATAGCGGATAGACTTATATAGGTTGAACATCTGGCAGTTCACCTCAATATAATTTGTGATATAAGAATTCATACAACTCGATAAGTCCCCATTGTACATATTTCATGTATTTCAGCCTATTGTCTGTAGATCAAATATGTGTTCTCCATGATATTGATTACATTAGCAATATTTGGAACATTTTTATTTCACTAATGTTATTCTTAAATTATATTCATCTTCATAATTTATTTTGCCTTCCAACTGTTTTCGTTCGGGTTCCACAGTTATCAGACAAAAAGCGAGTGCGTAATTGATAAACCAGGTTTCTTAAACATGTTAAATGACTACTTAGTGTTATTGAAATAGAGGTGAAAAATATTTGGACTAATATAAACGATTGAAATTTTCTTGTAAAAAAATACCTCGATTTTTTTACGAAGAGCAGGTGTATTCTAAGATAGCAACTTCCTTATCTATATATTTTGGAGAAACCAATGCAGTCTTTGCATTAGAATTGTTACAAACACCTCAAAATGGAGGTTGTCGTTTCAACAGATTGTATTGCATGCCGGATGTCCAATTTATAAGACATTTAATTATTTCCTAATATGCTTTTTGAAGACAATGTCCCTGATATGTCGTGGCAACCCTCAGTTAGTGTATCTGTCCGGGCATCAGTTGAATAGAAAAACTATCGTTCATGATTACTTTCTGTATTTATATATTCGCTTGAATCTTTAAGGATGTAGCTGTGTTTTTCAATTCAAACAGAAAAACATGATACTGTCCTTCATCAGAAAGTTATACTGTAAAGGTTGACCATATCACATGGAATACAATTTGCCTATTGACTATTAATACCTAGAAAACTGTATTGACAAAATCGAAAAAATACCAAAACCAATTTTCAAAAGTTTCATTGTAGAACAGTTCAATACCTGTAATAGAAAGGAAATTCCTACAAATCACATTTAAAGGAAAACAAATGACACTAAGATACTTGACACGCTGATATCGAAAAGATTAACTAAACCAAATACTAGACATGCCTAGCAATGCCACATGTACAGATGTATCACATCGTAAAAGTAGATGACGGTGAGGATACACAATATAACGAAATAACAACATTGACGGTACCATCAATACTGCGACAGATGCGGTTTCGACAATTAATGTCTCTTCAATGATGCTTAGGGCTATAATAATTGAAAATCCGAAAATGATACAAATGTCGAAGAGCTATTTATAACCTATAAATGATAGCTAAGACGGTAAACTTTAATGTGCGAAGAATGCTCCAATAACGATTCATCAATTTAATCTAATCGTTTATATAGAAGTTTTGTTTGATAACATGTTCATTCGATACATAATAGAAAATCATGTAAAACTAATGGTTGCTCACATTGAGCGCAATAATTTCATTACACTTCGTACTATCGGGTGTTCAACAAGTTATAAAATATTTTTTTTATTTAATGCACTTTATTTTCTTTTTCGAAGATTATAATATATCAGTACTGCTTAAATCGAAATACATGTTGAAATTTCCACTTTGAATCATATAAGTAAAAAAGAATCGTCTATCAGGCTTTTTACATTTCTGTTTTGAACTTTAGGTCCAGTAGCAATGGCCTCTTTCATCAAATTAAACGGTTATCAAAATCATGACCTTAATTCAAAATATAACAGCGCTAAGATAATGTTTTTTTGTCAAAATTGACGGAAAATATATCTGTTTTTGATATCATGGTCCTGTATATCCTTTTAAAAACTACTGTGCTCTAGTATTGCAAAATGAAGAACATTGAATTATTAACGCAAAACATCAATCGAAGAAGGGCATTTATTTAAACTTAAATTTGTTACTAATATATAAACGTAAGAAGATGTGATATGATGTTCAATGATACCACTATCCACAAGAGACCAAATAACGTAGATTTAGCAACTATAGGTCATCGTAAGGCTTTGAATAACAAGCAAAACCAATGCAATAAAGTGAACTATAACCGGTCTCGATATAAAAGTGTATACAATAATTCAATAGAGTAAACAAAAATAACGGCCGAATGTATGTACCAAAAAATAAACGAAAAGTAAATATGGTAGACAGTAATCAACGGCTGTTTCGGGACATGTTCATGTATAATATAACGGTGTTAAACATGTTTGCGAGGGCACAACCTTGGACATAGGTGTAAAAGCACATTATACGAACAACTTGTAGAACTCAGTTGAAAAAGACTTGATACATCATATCGAAGGAAACTAAAACGCAACTACATGCAACTAAAGGACTAATAACACTAAATACCAATCTAAGAGTACTTGCAGTTACTGAATGTTAGTTCAAATTAAATTATAACTTATAAAACAATATTGTTTCGCAAACTTAAAAATCATTCGATACATATCCATTGTACAAAGAGTAAAGACGGCATTACCAGTCTGATAAAAAAAAACCAACATACAAGTATCGAAAGGACGTAACCGCAAGTGTTTATAATTGTATACAATAAATGTATTGTTATTTTTTTTTTTTTTTCTAAATAACAAAAACAATGTTTTACCGTGTCTCAAACTAGTTATGACGTATTAACACCCTATCCATTGTGTCCCGTAGTGAATACGTCTGAAATTTGACCAATGTGAACATGACTTAATTTATTAGTGTCAAAATGGTGTATGGATCAACACGAACTATTTTGCTCAATTTATAACTGTTTAGCATGTTTATGTTCTTGCGTAAATGTCCAGCTTGTTCGACATACACTGTGTTATTGCCCCTTATGTTTAAAGCATTTCGTTATTATTTTGATGAAGGTCTTTCGTCGACGAAACGCTTGTCTGACGTACAAAATTCTAATCCTGGTATCTATGATGAGTTCAATCAGATATATGAAACAAAACTTGATAAAGAAACCTTTTAAAATGAGGTCATGGTCAAGTGGTAATTGGAATATAATTGAGAGGTTAGGTTTGTAACTTTAACTAATTAACGAAAATGCGAGTGCTATTCAAAGAAGAAACGTATTCTGACTTTATGTACTAATTAATATCATAATTCATTATTATGCAATTATATGAGATCATTCTGGAGTTTCGAATAAAGATACTTTTTGGTTTGTTTGTTCAATATTACACTAAAATCATAAAATCTACAACGTTTTATTCTTTGTAAACATTTCAGTCGATCAAATTTCATTATGGCCATATTGAATGATTAATTTACTACAAAACACATAATTCAAATAATATCTTCCAAGAAACTTACATAGGACAGTTTGCTTATCTATGAGAGTAGAATTTAAAATCACAACCAAAAATATGTTTAATGAGTGATATGATGACTAATAATCCATAAAACAAAACTTATTTTTAACAATATTTGTTTAGGTTGTCTGGATTTTTTGCACATATGCGTGTGATCCTGTTGATTTAACGCAATGTATGTTAACATCACAAGAAGGCCTTTTTGAACTTTTGCCTACCATTGATTTAGAATTGTGAATATATGTTGTATATAAATTGGTTTTGTAGATAAAATTACCTGAACTACATTAGAACAAATTTAAACATAAATTTAAAAGGCCTTGTCTAATAAACAACAACAAAAAACACTTAAAAACATCAACTCAAACTTAATACACACAGTACTGATTCAATAGTATTCACTGGTACTAAAAAGTTGTTTCAGGTCAATTATAACTAAAACATGCAACTGTTTTAACTACTTTATGTTTAACATTTGGTTTTGTTTAACATGTAAATGAACCAAAAACATCAATGAACAAACACAATGCATTCGTTTTTATATTATAAGATTTTCAAAATTATTTGTATTACTTTAACAATATTGTATTATGTTATATCTGAATACAATACATGATATGCAGGCTACCTACTGATGATATTTGGAGGACAAATACATGAACTGAAAATTGGCCTGTCACATGTATTCCCTTGGAAAAGAAACTCTTTCATTTGTTCGAAGATACACCAATCCACGTAATTTGTTTTAAGGTTTGGGAGAGGAAAATAAAAGATTGAGGTAAATAGTGATTTCTTTTAGGTCTACATTTTGACAGTAAAACTAGTTGGAAATCACATGTCAGTACAATCAAACGGTTGTTCACTGTAATGATATTAAAAAAACAAATGGTTTGTATAGAAATGCTTTTAATACAATTCGTATTGCTTTTATTCGCCCTATGTATGCCATCGATAATAATGGATATGTGTACTTCACAACTAATTGGAATGTGTAAAGAGCTTCATATGACATAAGCTTGTACTCATACTTTGTTTTTAACTAGCCTACTCGTTTATCTTAAACCTTTCCACACCTTTAGCTTTTCCGGATATTGTTTGTCGAGTTCTGTATATTTAAACAGTATAAATTAAACGAAAAGTGGCATCATCCTCATTTGACATTCTATGTGACTCAAATACCTACTTTCATGAAAAATATCTAGGTATAATATTATATTTTATTCAAATCGTATACATTTTAGATTATAATTCCATTGCATATTTAATATAAAACAGTTGTGTTTGGTCTGTATTTCCACTGCCATCTATTTCTTATCGTCGTCTTTTACCAAACATAAAATCGTGTCATCTTTCGACCCTTGTAAATCGACAAATACAGTCGAGGCAAATAGGAAATACCATAATATTATGAAATTTCATAATTTTATTGATATATTGGATCAAAGTGGAGTTGTCTTTCCTAGACGCCTAGTGTCAAAATGGACATGGGAGATAACAACTTTTGTCTTAAACGAAGTCGAAAGGAAGACAACTCATTATTATAAAAGTTAACATTTAAAATATAAATTTGTATAGCAATTTAGGAGTTTATTAAATTGGGTTCGAACTATGGATTTTATATATACAAGGAGTAACTCTAGATAAATCAAACTTGACTAAACATTATTTAAAATCTGGTGTAATGCACTAGAAAGAATCATTATATTTATTACTATTTTATCAGTCTACGACATAGCCAATCATGCATGTGGAGGTCAATTTGCGAATTTATTTACAGTTTATTTATTATGTAAACAAATTTAAGACCGTAAAATTATGCAAAATCACAGAAAAATATTTCTAAAAAATATGTTTGAAAATCTAACACCGGGACATAAACAAACAATTGAGTTCCTCACAAAACTGATAACTATGACAATAATTATTACGTTCAGGCAATAGCCTGTGTACAAATCAGCATAGACATTTATGCGATTGATGCGGATCTGACATTACAACATTAACAATCTACAAAGCTGAAAAGTAATTCTTTGCATCATAGCAAATTATTAATGTCCAAATGATGGACATTGGCTATCTGATAAAGAAAATAAATTCACTAAAAGCTTAAAAACAAACAGCAAAATGTCCATAAAATTTTATATATACGTAGAATTCTGAGTTGAGGTGAATTAATTATAACAAAGAATATGTATACCTTTAATCTTTTTAATTGCACATGCTCATGGAGATAAAACACATATGGCAAATAACCTATATTGTTATTTGAAAAGAAACTGTACTCAGCATAAATTGATCAATTTGTTCACCATGGTTCCAGTTGAATGTCAAACTATTTGTACATTTAAATGCGTATTATGTGCATATTTCTACATACATTTGTCAGATATTTCTATATGAAAGAAGTTCATTAAATGATTGTATACTAATGCTTAAGTTAAAGCAGGATAAAACTGAAAAGTATTGATTCAAAACAGTTACATCAGTTAAAAACAGAGCATAAGTAAGGTCATGAAGTCTCCTCACGGCCATCCCACCTCAGGATATCACGTATTGATGACCTCTGACCTGGCAAAATAAATTATCTTAATCAAAGTGATATTTCAAGCTACTTGAAAAAAAAAAAAAAAACATCAGAACAAGATCTGAGAAAATCAGTACTGTTATTGTTGTGGGGTGGGTGGCTAGATGATCGTTTTCTGTCAATTACGGGTAGAGCATGGCATCATTTGGATCAGATGCTTTGGTAACGGGTATATTAAATTAAAATGATTTTCATATTTTGATTTCATTCATTAGAATTTAAGTTAGAGAATTTAATAATTCCCAGTCATTTAAAATAAAAATAAAATAAGACAATATTAAAAAGTGTTCCAACAAGAAGGAAAAAACGACGAATGCGTATGAACAAGGGACCCATATCTTATTCGTCCTTCATATGCATATTTGTGGTTCGGCAACACAATGGAGTAAATATTTGAAGGAGTTGAATACATTAACTTTGCAGAAATAGTCACATGAATTGAATCATATTACAATTTATAAAGTGAAATGTAAATAATTCGGAATAATTTCTTCGGTTCACATCTGTGTTTGTTGGTAATCTTATCTAAGGGCACCTGTTGGGAGAGATATACTTCCTGATCATTTAGCAAAATATATAAATAACCAGTGACACAGTTCCAGGCTTACTGCTAGTGCAGTTTTATAGAATAGTATTTTATTTGAAATGTAAATACCGTGCATTTTTCAAAGTAATAATTTGTCCACACATAATGTTTATAAGTGTTTATACAGTTTGCAGATTCATATTAAATAAAAAAAGTATCGCCACTAGAATAACATAAAATATTCAAATACAAGTGTAAAGCATTGCTATAGTGAATAAATTAATAATAATAACTGATCAATGAAATCATAGAATGATTTGAAGATAAAATATTAATTCGACTGCAGACCAACAAATCAAACAACACAATACAAAATAACGTAAAATAGAGTTTTAACACCATCCAATAAGAAGTTTCAATAGATTTAGAAAGATTAGATAAATGCTCATCTAAATATTTCCAGCTGAAGATTAAAAACATAATATAGTTACTACTCAGTCCCCGATCTGAAGTTGAATGCAAAAAAAAAAAACATACGTGTCAAGTAAGACGTATCAACACTGTTCCTTAATGCCAACTACATGTTTGCACTTAATATCATTTATAATCTCATTTATTAGTTACTAATGAATTTGTCAATGAAGGAAAACGTGTTCCTCATCATTTAACTGTTTTACAAACTTTACCATCTCTCTCATGCCTATGTTCTTCTGGAATTTTGTTAAACCTATTGACAATAAACAAACAAAGGCGCCATTTCCTTAAGACGTTTCTTAAGCTGCCTAAATTTAACTATTTTCCATCCATGTACTACATATGTGTTCATACACTTTGACCGTATATGTATGCAACTTATACAGTCATTTATGATTTGGTTAATATTTTGACTGATTTCGATTTACGATATGAAAATAAGAAGATATGGTATGATACAGATACCAAATGACGTAGAAGTTACAACTATAGGTTACCGTAAGGCCTTCAACAATGAGCAAAACCAATAGTGCATAGTAAGTTACACATTGCCCCGAAACGACAAATATAAAACAGTTCAAACGAGAAAACTAAAGGCCTTTTAGAAGTTGGGGTCACACATTTACGATTTTACTGCCGTCCTTGACAGAACCATTCCCGATTAAGATTTGTCAAACGTCTGATCAAGATTCTGGGAATTGGGGCTGGAAATTAAAACTTTATTAACATTTGTAAAACATTTATTGAATCACAACAATCAGATATTGTTCAGGAAGCGTCCAAGTTCGGCCGTTCCCAGCCAAATTTGTCCGATGATACGGTTTTAAATCGAATATTAGTCCGATTTGTATCTCTCACATGGTAAAGAACGACATAATATGTACCGAATGTGATCCGACAGAGTTCAGAGAGTGACCAGACAGTGAACCGACGCTGACGGAAGATATATATCCGTGGGTATTATTGCCGAATTTCGTATTAATAACGGGACTGTTCCGGAACGGTTTTGGCAAAAACTGTTCGCATTAGGCAAGATCTTGTTGCAATCTGGACTCAATCGGCAAAAAACAGCAATGACACATTTCTCCAGATCATGTCCGTTCCACAGGACACCGTCCAGAAAACACAGAACATAATAACGATTGTTACGATTTCGATCCGATACAGCAGAATCTGTCACGACATAGTCACGATTGTAATCCGACTATAGATAAAATCAGCTGAGTCTTCCTGAATATTACGGAACTCACCTAACTGTCGGGTGTTTAGCTGACCTCTGTGGACCTACATATTGATTCGTGACCTTCGCATGCTATTCATGTAATGTTTGCAATAATTCACTAATCCATCATTTCAATAAGCGGATATGTATTAGATATAATACATCTGTGTTTAGTATATATAACTTAAAAGTATGTGATATGTCTTGTCTAGTCTTGTCTTGTCTTTCAGTTTAAGCTGGGGTCACACATTTACGATTTTTAATGCCGTCCTTAACAGGACCATTCCCGATTAAAATTTGTCAAAAGTCTGATCAAAATCCTTTGAATCGTGGATGGAAATTCTAAACTTTAATTAAAATTTATAAAAAAAATTATATTTAAACACGACAACAATCAGATATTGTTCAGGAAGCGTCGATATTCAACCGTTTCCAAGTGAATTTGTCCCGACAATCCCGTTCTCAATCCGATTCTAATCCGATTTTATCTTTCGCATGGTAGAAAAGGACCGAATCTGTCCCGACAGCGTCCCGATTCTACCAAATGTAATCCGACAGAGATCAGACAGAATTTCGTATTAAGGGCATATGATACAGTTACAGGGGAGGTAATGACGTTGCTAACGTAATCTGTTATTTTCGCGACGTCAAACTGTGACATATCGGAAAAGATGCAGTTTTCTGATTTAACTTTAAAACGAGTTCATTGACCCTCTTTTAAAACTGGAATTTGGCTTAATTACGTATAAAGATTATTTGTATCAATTTTCATAAAAAAGTCAACAATGCAATTTTTTTTAAATTGGATAAATATACAGCAAAAAAAAAGACGTTTTTTTTCTAATTTCATGAACAACTATATCTGTCATAATTCAGCATCGGCCATAATTCAATAGAAACCCTTCAAAATAATACACGAATAAAAATGTTCGTACAATAGATACCCTGTGAAAATAGAAAGATGCGAGAAAATATATATGTGATAAAAACAATGTTGATGTGCGAATGAAATCGTTACGTGAATGTTATGAATTGGAGACTGCCACTGAAGCACTAGGGTATGGATAGGGCAAAAAGTCACCAGCATGTAAACCAACCCATTAAGGGCTCTTACTCGTGCAAGGAGCGTTACACCATCCGATTTGACGTACAAGTTCCGATCGTACGTGGCTGCGTATCTATCCATCCCGCACGGTTTTAATACTAGAACGTAAGACGTCCAGAAGACTTAGTTAAGAAAATAATGTAAACAAAATCGATTGCTATTCAGGAAAAATTAACATTTAATTGGAAATTTAAGACACTAGGCTGTTTCAAACACGAACTTAATTCCGATTAATTGAAAAATAAAATGCATCTCGAAAATTTAATCAAAGAAAAAGAAATTCACGACCACTGCTAATTTGGGACAGGCATAATACGGAATATAACGTTGTTAATCATATTCGAACGCTTCATCCTCCCCCAACCAGTGACGTTACAGTAATGTAACAACACAATACTCTTTTCATGCTTTTAGTTTTAAAATAAATTATATTCTATAAGCCACTATACAGTATGGGTTTTCCTCAATTTTGAAGGCCGTGTTGCTAACTATAATTGCATACATTCACTTCAGATGTCTCATTGGCAATCATACCACAACTCCTTATTTTTATATAACTAATGGCCTTGTTTCAAGCCATTTGGAGGTTTCTTGAATACATGTAATGTTTAATAAAATGAGGTTAACTAATCAAGTCACTGACATTTTTATTCCGATAATATTTTCGTTTGGTTAAAGGCTATAAATTGCAAAATCGTCCTACTTTTTGTTCACTTACGGACAAAAACATAGTTTTAAGAACCTTGACAGTTATTTTGCATCCAACTTATATCGGACATAGATAAATTAAATTTATCAAAAGTACAAAACTTTATTTCGACGTTACGATTTGAAAATTGTGTGTATTTGTCAAGAGATGCATGAGCATTCAATATTTTTAGATGTCACCTTGCCTTTTTTCTGATAGTTACAGTTGTGTAGCTAGATGTCATCACAGGCAAATTGTTTACTTATAGGCTACAGCACCGGATGAGGATGAACGGCCTTGGTCGACAGTTTTGACTTAAATTGAGATCCGAAACACTTGAGAGGGAAAAACACTGACATATAGTCAATCAAAATATTATAGCAAAATAGAAAATATTATTTAATATCTATAAAACTTGGAGCGCTCTATGTAACATTTTGCTTGGATTGGTAATGGACACGTCTTTTATTATAAAATTAATATGAGATATTGTAATCAAGTGGAAATGCAAACAAATCATTGTAGTTTCTTATCTACTAAATGTATAGTTCATCTGAATTTTTTGCTCCTTTGTCAAATTTTTCATTGGGTTATTGTCTTGTTAATGCATACGCCATTGTCTTTTTATTCATAGGCTTAGTCTGTCGTTTATGACATTTTTTTTTAAAGATTTGCTGGAAACTAATGTAAAAAAAAAATAATAAAAAAAGCATTCGTTACGTGTAGTACATTTTTTAACAGATGAAAAGTAAACATGGTAAATGATCAGTCTTACTGCCCATCCCCCACCCACCCAAAAGAATATCAAATGGTCGTCCCCTCTCTGTGGGTGTTCCAAATTGAAAAGTATGATTTAACAATTACAAGGAAACACAAAAATAATTTTAAAGATAATATGTGCACAGCAGCTATGATATTGTTAAATTACACGAATGAATTTGTACCAAAACATTACAAAATATCTACTTTAAATTGATAAGTAAATATAAAAATCTTCAAGTTGTTCTACTGAATAGATCCCGCCAGAATTTCTACATCAAGGATAGGCTTGGCATTTGATATCTTTGTGGTTAGAAAACCCCATGCATACGTTTACAACAGGTTTGATTTGATTAATTTGATGTATTCAAGATAAACTGCTGACTTCGATATTCCCACACTATAATGTACTTGTGTTACTTTAAAGAATACAAATGATATGTATTTTGAAATCGCATTTGATTTATTAATTTTAAGAAATCACAATGAAAAATACAACGAATCCTCTGCAAAAGTGATGGATTGATTATTGATACAATAAAAAAGAAATTATACAAGAAGAAGGATGCACACATATTTTGAATGATATAACCCCTCCTTTTTTTTTTCTCTCTCTCTCTTGCACTTAAAAGATAAATTAAAAGTCGAGTTTATGGCAGAAAACAGTTTTGAAAAGTATACTATATATATATATAATTAACTTTAAAATAAAATGTTTGAAACTATTGTCTGCAAACTGTTCATCTATTTCGTTACTTTTAAAATTAGTTGGCGTGTAGGAAACAAATTTTTTTCAATTTTTTTATCTTCTTATGTTTTTTGTTTGTTTTTATTTTGGGGGAGGGGGTTTATGAAAGAACATAAGATCACCTATAGCCGTAAGATATACCTTGTATTTCAAACATTGAGATTTGAGAATAGATACCGCGTAATCATTGATACTTTTTACAAAAGACAGATGTAATGCCATTTATATAGATCAGATATTATAACGTAATTACTTGAGTTAGGAAAATGAGGAAATCTCGACTAATATCAGATGATCAACTATCTTTTACATCCGATCATTAGTTTTTAGTCAATTTGTGTGTACCTTGGGGAAGGAAAGGAGGGGAGGGGGGTAACGTTGCACTTTTATACTTTATTGATAGTTGGTGCCGCTGGGGTTCTGTTACTCTACTTTTTTCTTAATACTTGAGATTTTAAAAATTTAACCTTTTCCGATATCGATCAATATTGGTTGGGTTTCGTGTGGTGTGTTGGAAAAGTGGAATACAAAAGTGTCAAAAGAGAGGACATTTGTCGATAGAAAAACAGCCTTAACACCAAGAAAGTTACAGGGCATTTCATATCACACTTAAGGAAATTTACCATATATTTTATAGTTTTCCCCACCCATTCATACCCCCGAAGTGTGTACTTTCGGGACGTCCACCTAATTTAATTTGGGGTTGGGGTGAAAAGAATATCCTGCCGGCCTTGTAAGAACTGTAAATAAATAATCTTACACAAGGCGGGATGAGACTATTTCACAAAACACAATGCAAGAAACTATAGTGAACAGGACTGATATTTAAGTGCAAGCCTTCCAACATGTTTAACCCCGCAACACCTTATATGTGCCTGTCCCAAATCAGAAGCCTGCAATTCGTCGAATGTCATTTTTGCTGTTTCTAATATGTGTTTTCGTTTATTATTTTACATAATTAATTTGTTCCTGCTTTGTTCCGTCACACCACTATACCAGGTAAAGAGAGGGTTGGCGCCTTCAAACATGTTTAACCCCGCCATATTCTTTATGTGCTTGTATTTCAGTGGTTGTTGTTGGTTCTTTTTGTCATATTTGTTTTCCGGAAATTGTTTTGAACTTTGATGTCCCATTGGCAATCATACTACATCTCCTTATTTTTATATAGTGTATATAAAATTGAAAATAAATTTTCGGAAAAAAATAAGCATGAGTACCGACAGATGAAAATAAACAGTAAATCTCGCTCCTCTTTTTATAAATTTTATATACTGTAGACCAACTTATTTTCGCGAGCGATTTATTGTCGCGACTTTCGCGAGTAGAAAATGACGCGAATATAAATCGTCGCGATATTAAAAACTTAGATTTTCCATATATAACTACATCAAGTAAGTTTGAGAATCGTGAAACAAATCGCCACGAAATTGGCTAGAAAGGGCTAATCGCGAAATAAAGTATCCGCGAAAATAAGTTGGTTTACAGTATATACATGTAGGACAAGGAGGTGCAATGGGGACGCTGAAGTCCGATGGTCACGCTGAAGTGCGATGGTCTCCGCCGAGTGGTCTCTATAAGCCATTACTTGGAATATCCGTTTCACAGATGATAACAGATATGTTCCTAATGTCGTAACTACAATCCCGTCCCTTTTCCCGAATGTGACCTACCGAATTAGACTTATTACCGGGTTTGTACTAATCTGAGCAACACGACGGGTGCCACATGTGGAGTAGAATCTGCTTACCCTTCTGGAACACCTTAGGTCACCTCCAGTTTTTGGTGGGGTTCGTGTTGCTCAGTCTTTAGTTTTCTATGTTGTGTTTTGTGTACCATTGTTTGTCTGTTGTTCTTTTTTCTTTTTTAGTCCTGGCGTTGTCAGTTTATTTTCGACTCATGAGTTTGAATGTCTCTCTGGTATCTTTCGACTCTCTTTTACAGTTCCATACTAAATGATAGATTGTTCTCTTTGATTTTGCTGCATTAGGACATTATTCAGCGTTAACAGCTTATCTTTACTTTGTTCCTCTCATCTGAGATTACTGAATGTGTTAAAGTAACATCAACTCTCAGCTCTCATGAGTTTCACGTTAACCGTAATATCATAATACAGGGAGTATCTCTACGGACCCATATGTAGTTGGAGAATTCCAAGCTTCATCGTAAAAAAAAAAAAAACTTCTATGGATTTCGAAAAAAAATTTTCGTTTACATTTTCCCTGTCTACAAATTATATCCCTTTTTCGGTAGTATTAAAAAAATACAAGTTGTATTCATGTTGAATATGCAAAAACATTCCATATTTTCTTCAGTTGCAGAAAAAACCACCGACGGTAATAAACTAATACGGCCCTTATTAAATTGCATCTTAAACAGCTATCACATTTTCAGTCATTGAAATTAACACTGGTTTTAATGGAAAATAATCTTGTATGTAGCGTCTTGAATGACTGTATGAACGTTGGCTATTTTGTCAAAAGCGAACTTCAACGTTACAATTATGACTGAAATATTTAGTATGGCACCCTTAACGGAGTTGGGGTGACATATTGTTATTCTACGTTTCTTTTTTCTTATTTTTATGTCACCTTGACGGAGGTCGGGTGACATATTTATCACCCTAACGGAGTTGGGGTGACGTATTGTTATTCTACTTTTTTTTTTTCTTATTTTTTTCTTCCACTTTTTTTGTCCAGCTTATATCTTGGAATTCTATGAACCAATTGTTATGGAACTATACCATAATGTTAACCAGCATGTGCAGATTTGCAATTGGGGTATGACATTTTCAAGATGGCCGCAGTTACCATGGAAACAGCAAAAATGCGAAAAAATCAAAGTGCTCCAAACTGCAGGAAACTTCACAGCATTAATAACTGGCATGTGCAGATTTGCAGTTTGACGTTTGAATTTTCAAAATTGCCGCCGTTACCATGGAAACAGCAAAAATGTCCAAAATTTGAAAATGCTCAAAACTTAATGAAACTTTACAAAAATGTAAATTTGGATGTGTAGATGCACTCTTTGACTTTCGAATTTCAAAATGGCTGCCGTTAATGAACCAATTGTCATGGAACTATACCATAATGTTAACCAGCATGTGCAGATTTGCAATCGGGGTATGGCATAATCAAGATGGCCGCCGTTACCATGGAAACAGCAAAATGTCTTAACTTTCAAAATGCTCCAAACTTAATGAAACTTTACAACAACGTTAATTGGCATGAATAGATGCGCTCTTTGATTTTCGAATTTTCAAAATGGCTGCCGTTACTGTGGCAATGGGGAGAAGGGTGCCATCCGTTATTGCTCGCAATTACAAATCTAGTTATGACTGTTTTTAATTAAACAGGTTACTATTCTCGATAATTTACTTAATAAACATGAAACGCTGCTTCTAGCAAACAAATTTACCTTTTCATCGACATGGGACACATTAACAATAAAGTTTAGGTAATCCATCGCACTTCAGCGTAACCACCATCGCACTTCGCCGTAGCTATCAACAAGATAGCGTCACAATGCCACCATCGCACTTCAGCGTGATCAAAAACGTACTTCAGCGTCAAACCATCGCACTTCAGCGTGACCATCGCGGTTCGGAGTACCATCGCGGTTCAGAGTCCTACATATATATAGGGTCATTCCCGTATACCAGGAATATAATGTAAATATTTACCTTTTCCCAAATTTCATCTGAATTCTGATGTGCACTCTTATCATGTACATGAATTATCAAAATCTTCTTCAAACATAGACATATCCCAGGTGATTAACGGAAACGCTCAATCCTTCCCAGGAGTCAGTTAGACTTAGTTTTTTGCTTAGTTTAAATATGTCTTGTTTTTTTTATAGAAGGGGTGTGTCTTTGATAATTCCATATTATCATATTTATTGCGCATGCACATTACAGTGAGTTATGAATATACGATGCGAGTAAGTCAGTAAGTAATGCTAAGACGACTATAATATGCTCGCAGAGGAAGCAAATTTGGCAGAAGGGTCGAATTTGATCATACAACTAACGTATTTGCAGACCTTAAACAATTTCGCAACGACACTATTTCTTTCCTCTGAGAATCTTTCCGGGTTTCATTCCTTTTTGATTATTTTTAGGACATACGATTTCCCCGAATATTTACATATCTGAATACCGAAGTATAACATGTATAATGATAAATAAAGCAAACATGTACGTATTACCTTCGGAAGCTCGTGTAACACTTGTTTCAGATAGAAACATAATTACTTTTGGAAGATCGTGTAGCTCTTGAATCACATAAATAGTGCATTTTAGCTTTTTGTCTACTCATTTTAATGTTTATTTACTAATATGCCCTTAAAATGAACAGCATCTACAACACATAGGTCTAGTGATTAAGTTTCGGTCTGTTCCTGATAAAATTGAGAATGGAAATGGGGAATATGATCATTATCTGCATGTATACTATTACATTTGTTAACAAATGTTTTAGCCGGTTTGTCCCCGAGCTGACGATCGTCTGAAGTATTATATAACAATAAATAGTTAGTGTATATAATGTACTGTATAACTTCATATAGTAATCTCTTCATATGACAATATAGATTGCATCACAAACTCGCACCACTCAAACTCGAAGAAATATCTGTTTTTTTCATTAAATTGTTTTCTTCTTCTGTGCGTAAATTCCTCCTTTCTCGGAGGACCCGTGTCAGAGAGATAAATAAACTCGCACCACTGAAGTAGATATAAGAAGATGTGGTATAAGTGCCAATGAGACAACTCTCCATCCGAGTCAAAATTAATAAAAGTAAACCATTATAGGTCAAAGTACGGTCTTCAACATGGAGCCTAGGCTCACACCGAACAGTAAGCTATAAAGGGCCCCAAAATTTCTAGTGTAAAACCATTCGCACCACTGAAGACATGTTTTAAATCATGGTCTTCTCTTAGTTATTTCCTCCGTTCTTTGAGCACCCGTATCACACAGAGACAGAACTTGACTCGCACCTTTCGAAGATAAAACATACTACGATCTAGCACCACTGAAAAATGTTTAATCATCAGTGTTTTGGTTGCCGTCTTCTTCTCTGAGTTATTTCCTCCGTTCTAGGAGCACCTGTGTAGCACAGATAACAGAAGCTACTAACTGGACATTTCAAGTAGTTCTCAAGACGCGGCTTGTTTTTTCTAGTATTTTGTATAATAAAGCTTTTTACCCCTTAAACGGTGTGTTCCAAAGAAGTATACAGCTATTTGAGAAATATACATTGAACTTAGTACGGCGGGAACGTATTTCATAAGCAACATTTCAACCAAGATTGAATTCTACACGAAATTATCAAATTTGCTGACCTTTTCTGTTTTTATATAAAGAGAAATGATAAAATCATATCTACGTCATTTTTTTTTATTTGAGTTTGTTTTATTCTGATGCTTTGTCTATTTTTCCGGCTGACCGGAAGAATAGTAACTTTCTATTTTATATAGCGGAGTTGACCGAGTTTCGGTATTACAGAGTTAATAACATGTGTTTACTCCCTGAATACAGTTTGTCTAGAGAAAATCAGGCGTTTCGGGGAACAAAAAAACTGCTACTTGAAAAGAGTATACATAAGAGTTTTACAGGAATGGACCTGTTGCTCTGCAATAGCCACCTACATGAGTTGTTGAAAATGGTCTATACGCGTGGAAACCGTGGCACCCTTTAGTACTTAGTAAAACAGAATTAGCGATCAGTCATCGGTCAGTCATCAATCAGTCAACGTTAGGATAGTATAAGTAACATATTAGATACAATCGTAGTAGATTTGTGCTATTTTCATATTCGGTTATATAATTTGCCATACTATTAGAATTATGCATATAAGTTTAAATAATTGAAGAATAATACAATGTAAACTTAAATTTGTTTTAGAACATTCAAAATGCATGCATTTCCACGATTCACAGTTCACAGTTGGTAATTAGCCTTGTTTCTAGTAAACACTTGAAAGTTGTAAGCATCCGTTCGGATTTGAGTATATATCATTCATTTATTCATTTATCGGTAACTGTTGTCCGGTGAACTGTGAGGATTCAATAGGTTCATGAGGTAAAATCTGTTGCTTCCGTGGCATGTCCCCAACCAGTGAGGGGTTCGCCACCGGCCGGTCCATCTCCGATCGGTCAAAGAGTAATAACTACGATCGAGCACATGCAAGTGCATTCTGTACAAGACATCTTATTTAACTTATTCTTACTGTTTTCCTTGCTGCGCATTTATATAACCCGCAACGGAAGCCCCTCAATAGAAAGGTTTTTGTTTTCGCATGAGATTATGTCGGCGTTACAGAGTAAATAACATGTGTTTATTCCATTAATACAATATTGGAGACAACAACCCGGCAACCAAGATAAAGTCAATAGTGCTGAATGTGGCCTTATCCAATACAAATCTATCAATCAATCACAAAGTGGCAAACATTGATCTTTGAAGTCTTAAATCTGAAGATTTCAGGGTATGAACACAAGAAGATTTGCAAAACATGAATTATATGAAAAAAGAAACCAATCCAACGACAAAAAGCAAACAAAAAACCTATCAAGTATCTATAGGAAATGGTCTTCAATAAGAGTCCTATAAAAAAATAAGGAGATATGGTATGATTGTCAATGAGACAACTATCCATCAAAATTAAAATGAAGTGAATGTTATCTAGTCTATATCATATGTCAAGCTATATTAAATCTGGGAAAAAACTTTAACAAGTCATTTTCTTCGTCAAAACGAGGCGTTTATATAAAACTGTAATTGCAATTGTAGCCTAGATGTATTTCTAATTTTGATATTCATGGAAACTCTTTCAAAATTTACATAATATTAATTGTGTTTTAATACTAGATTTATTTTCGTTACAAAATGTCGCTACTGTACTATTTGACGTTGTTTCATAATTATTACGACGAAAAAAAACAACATTTTCTTCATTACATTGTTTTCTAGTCTCAAGTCCAACTAAAATGAAATAATTCTTACGTGAGAATCAAAGAGTCTGGATAGGGTGTATAGAATATCAGGGCAAACAGTAGAGAATAAAGTAAAGGCGAAAAATTTAAACAGTATAGAGGAAAACAGTTCAAAAGAAAAGAGAATGCTGGTGTGGTAATGTATTCAGAATAGAAAATTTCGGCACAGAAATTACAAATAGAGAAACAAGACCCAAACACCACCACCAACACACTATAAATTAGACTTATTTAGTGACCAACGATTAAGTTTAATATGTATGTATTTCCGTTTCCTCTAAAATCATTTTGTTTTGTTTTCTTTTATAATCATGTTAATATTGACGATTTCTCTGTTTGTTATTCAACTTCATCCTTTTATATACTAGTATTCATTCTAGTCGTGTTTCAACAAAACCTCTATATCTCTTTACTGTCTGATAATATTTTTAACTCGAACTCTACTTCGTCTTGTAACTCGATTTCTCACTCGAACTATTACTCGGACCTTTTCTCGAACTCAAAGTATAACTTAAACTTTAAACCCAAACTCGAATACGAACTTGAACTCAACTGAAATTCGAACTGGAACTGGAACTCATTTTCCAACTCAAAGGTTGATCACACTCTGCTCAAAATTTGAAACAACAATATAAGCATTTATCCCCGGCTTAAATAAAAAAGAAGATGTGGTATGATTGCCAATGAGACAACTCTCCACAAGAGACCAAATGACACAGAAATTAACAACTATAGGTCACCGTACGGCCTTCAACAATGAGCAAAGCCAATACCGCATAGTCAGCTATAAAAGACCCCGAAATGACAAATGTAAAACAATTCAAACGAGAAAACTAACGGCCTAATTTATGTACAAAATATGAACGAAAACAAATATGTAACACATCAACAAACGACAACCACTGAATTACAGGCTCCTGACTTGGGACAGGCACATACAGACAGAATGTGGCGGGGTTAAACATGTTTGCAGGATCCCAACCTCCCCTAACCTTGGACAGTGGTGTAACAGTACAACATAAGAACGAACTATACAAATTCAGTTGAAAAGGCTTAACTCATCAGAAGGATACACATAGAAATACATTTAACAAATACAAAGAGGGACGTGGCCGGGTACTAGTATATTTCTAGAATTTTGATTGGTTAACGCACAAAACCTATAGCCCAGGTTGTTCCAAACCCATATACCCGGACGTTGCTACCTATTACACCGGGGAACATCACGCGTTTTCCTTAGTTCCATGGTTGTTCCTTGTTGTCTTAAAGTTTGATGTTTGACATTCACAACATTGGGCGCCAAAATTGACCCATTCCAGTTTCTCTCTCTCTCTGGATTAAAAACGTCATATATTTGACCACCTGAAGGGTTGTACCAAAAGTAGTACCCTACGTTGCTTTCACGTTACACTTTGTTGTCGAATTTATCTAAAAATCGACAGATTTGGACTAAGACCGGGGATAAATTCGTTATATATGTTCATAGGTGGTTCATACCTGTAGATATTTTGACACCCTTCAGTACGGCTTCGCCCAAGGGTGAACTTGGATACTCAGGGTGTTAAAATATCCATATCCACAGATATGAACGCAGATATCCTACATTGTATCTCTTATACAACATGTATATTGTATCGGTTTTATTGTCTTTCTATGGTTGCATGTTTTCTACTAAAATATGAATATTCATTACCCAGCTATGACGTTTCGACCGATGTTTGCTGTTGATTCTGCTAGAAATTCTACTTCCAAGATTGACTTGGCATATGCTTTCTTTGTAGTTAGAAAGTTTTACAAGTCACAGGTGTTTTATTACTAACTTTAATATTTTGGTTTATTGGTTTATTTTCATTATAAGAATTTACAACCGCCTTAGTTATGTGAATCGTAAAAAGTATATAACATACACACTTATTTTGTTCATAAAATTTACAACTAGTCTACGTTACTTTTATTTTATTATCTCTTCTACTTCTTGAAAAAAGAATTTTAGCTGACTGATTTTGAGAGAAAAAAATAAAATATTTGTAAAATTAACTGAATAATATATTAATAAAAAAAACGTGTTTTCTAGTAATTTTGTGTTGTTAATTTAATTCGTTTGTACTTTGGGGATTGTAAGGTTTTACTAGGAGTGACACTGTGTTTTCAAGTTTTACAGAGGATTAGGGGGCGTACTTATGTAATGAGTATTAGGATGAGCCGCTGGAATAGGTCACTATGCTCCATGATATATGAAAAGGGTGAGAAAATCAGATTAAATATATCAAAGGTTGCTTGATTATATCATAAGTATTTGAAACTAATCAGTTGTCAGTATTTAATTTCGATGCGGTAAAACCAGAGTCGTAAATGCATCAGCTATTTGTCAATCCAATTAATCTCTATTTATTTCAATGTGGTATTTCCACTGATGGTAGTTATAATATAGATGCTATCAATCCGACCATTTTGACATGTGCACCTAATTAACATTCAAAGGTTTGTATGAATGAAACATGATAACAATTATTTAAAGAAATTCCATAGTGTCAAGAGCAATGTAACTTTTATCAGTTTTCATTATATAATATAAAACCCAGTGAAAGTGTAACTCTCTGGGAGTGTTACCACATTTATCTTACCAAACATGTATTATTGTCTATTGAAATTTCTTCATAATGAAAGATATAAAAGGGTCAAATAGAGGAAACTGTTGAAGATCTGACAATTTTATAGGAAAAGCAAGGTGTGTACAATTGCGTTGCTTCTTAACATAAACTTGATGATGAGCGGGACTAAAAAAAATCTCTATACTAATGTACATTGTACCAGAAGATGAAAAATATCCAAATATATCTATAGGTCTTTTTTTTTGTTTATTGATATATGACAAGGTATATATTTTTGACAAACAAAATATATGAAAAGGGTGGAGTACTTGATGTCTCAGCTGCTCACCCCTACCAAAAAAATATTGAAGTGCCCCCTTTTTCCCTCAAGGCTATCGCAGCCGTATCATATTTTTTCTAATTTTTAGAATGTATTTGCATGTGTTTTTTTACAAAAGGCAGATAAGACTGGTGGATCCAGGATCTTAGGTGAGGGGGAGGGGGAGGGGACGCAAACTTAAACTTTCGCCGAGCGGAGCGATGCGAACATTTTCTTAAGTTAAAATTATCGAAATGTCTTTTATTAAGCTGAAGACAACCCTTGCTTTGCAAATTTTAGGTGGGGAGATGCACGCCCGCTACGTCCCTGCATGAACCCGCTTCTGATATAATGCCATATCAATATATAACACTAAAATATAATTTGAGTTGGTAATGCAATTTTACAAATATCTGGTCAATTAACGATTTCTGACATGTATCTTTATACATGTGAAAACATGATTTCTAGTTTTGATACTTTTGTGTTAATATTAACCTTCAAAGGCGGATTATGGGAGAGGGAGGGCAGGGTGCCCCAGCTCATCCTTTTAGCTACATATATAATTAATACAGACTGTTTACTGTTTACCTCCGAACGTCGTCTCGTCGGGGTCCCGATGCTCCCTCCCTTTTACAGATCCGCATCTGACCTTGTGGTATATTGCCCTGAACTGTGCACCCATAACATGTATTATATATATAGCATCGGAAAGAGTCTGATTCTAGCGGATCACCCTAGCACTCAATTCATTTCACTCGTCCTTCCCCAGGGTTACCACAAATTCATAGTTTTAACAATTTAAGAAAGAAATCTGTTGTGTTTCACTCCTACTTTTCAAACCCGAATTCTTTTTTCAACGAATGTGTTGGTTCGTATCAGCTGGGTATTTTTTTTTTCTGATTTCCTTTTATTTACTTTTCTTTCAATTTGATACATTTGTTTGCATGGCTTTTGCAAAAATAATTTCTCTAAAACAAGTTTTTAAATAAAATATTAGTTGGTAACAAGAACAAAAATGGACCAATTTAAGTACACATTCTCGGATGCGCTCGACTAAAGTAACTCAGCACGACGTTTGTCTGTATTTTTTCAGGCTGTTTAAGACCTTTTGTAAACAATAAAAGCTAGGACATTCGAGTTATCTATATGTTTCCAATGTTATCACTTAAATTTCTGTCGATACCAATTTTTGCATGGCACAAGGTTTTCTCTGACTTTAATGATGGCTTTTACTAAATCCATTGCATGTTGGATATGTACTGATATTATAATCTTAGATGTTTACCTGCTTTATTATAAGTTGTTATTGGCTTTGAACTAGCTGTCAGTAACTGCGAGTACTCTCAGACTGTACTATGCAAGTGAATAGACCGGTGTGCGTAAACACACTGTGGTTAACAATCTTAAGACTTTGTGAAAATAAGATTATCAGTAACAATTTTAAAATAAATTTCATGCGAGGAGATTAACTTTTTTCTGAATAAATTTTACATTATATATGAAATAATTTAATATATCGATTTTATACAGTGTTAATTTTTTAATCGTTGCACACTATCCTTCTTGTCATTGGTTAAGTTAAATATTTAGATTTTGTATAACACTTTCATAACGATAAAAATATTAACTAATTCCCTTTAAATCAAGATCACAGGCATAGTGAGTCATCTCTTTGTAATAATTCAAACAACTGTGATGTTATAACTGTAGGCAGGTCGGATAAACTTATCACTCGGATTGATATTATACAGAAGTGTGTCTACTTAATCTGATTAGATTTTTATTTAGATAGTGTACGTTCAGAAGATAATCATTCGTTTACGAATACCCTGCATTTTGTATGTGTCTTAATTCTTAACGTTACATTATGACCATTAATTTGACAACTGTATACTATTTGGGAAATCATTCAGGGCGGATACACCCATTTTAAAAGGGGGGTCCCAACCCAGGATAAAGAGGAAGGGGATTCAACTATATGTCCGCATTCAAATGCATTGATCGTAAAAACAAGGGGATTCCAACCCCGGAACCCCCAGGTATATTCTAATATTTAGAATGTATTTGCATGTGTTTTTTTTACAAAAGGCAGATAAGACTGGTGGATCCAGGATCTTAGGTGAGGGGGAGGGGGAGGGGACGCAAACTTAAACTTTCGCCGAGCGGAGCGATGCGAACATTTTCTTAAGTTAAAATTATCGAAATGTCTTTTATTAAGCTGAAGACAACCCTTGCTTTGCAAATTTTAGGTGGGGAGATGCACGCCCGCTACGTCCCCGCATGAACCCGCTTCTGATATAATGCCATATCAATATATAACACTAAAATATAATTTGAGTTGGTAATGCAATTTTACAAATATCTGGTCAATTAACGATTTCTGACATGTATCTTTATACATGTGAAAACATGATTTCTAGTTTTGATACTTTTGTATTAATATTAACCTTCAAAGGCGGATTATGGGAGAGGGAGGGCAGGGTGCCCAGCTCATCCTTTTAGCTACATATATAATTAATACAGACTGTTTACTGTTTACCTCCGAACGTCGTCTCGTCGGGGTCCCGATGCTCCCTCCCCTTTTACAGATCCGCATCTGACCTTGTGGTATATTGCCCTGAACTGTGCACCCATAACATGTATTATATATATAGCATCGGAAAGAGTCTGATTCTAGCGGATCACCCTAGCACTCAATTCATTTCACTCGTCCTTCCCCAGGGTTACCACAAATTCATAGTTTTAACAATTTAAGAAAGAAATCTGTTGTGTTTCACTCCTACTTTTCAAACCCGAATTCTTTTTTCAACGAATGTATTGGTTCGTATCAGCTGGGTATTTTTTTTTTTCTGATTTCCTTTTATTTACTTTTCTTTCAATTTGATACATTTGTTTGCATGGCTTTTGCAAAAATAATTTCTCTAAAACAAGTTTTTTAAATAAAAATATTAGTTGGTAACAAGAACAAAAAATGGACCAATTTAAGTACACATTCTCGGATGCGCTCGACTAAAGTAACTCAGCACGACGTTTGTCTGTATTTTTTCAGGCTGTTTAAGACCTTTTGTAAACAATAAAAGCTAGGACATTCGAGTTATCTATATGTTTCCAATGTTATCACTTAAATTTCTGTCGATACCTATTTTTGCATGGCACAAGGTTTTCTCTGACTTTAATGATGGCTTTACTAAATCCATTGCATGTTGGATATGTACTGATATTATAATCTTAGATGTTTACCTGCTTTATTATAAGTTGTTATTGGCTTTGAACTAGCTGTCAGTAACTGCGAGTACTCTCAGACTGTACTATGCAAGTGAATAGACCGGTGTGCGTAAACACACTGTGGTTAACAATCTTAAGACTTTGTGAAAATAAGATTATCAGTAACAATTTTAAAATAAATTTCATGCGAGGAGATTAACTTTTTCTGAATAAATTTTACATTATATATGAAATAATTTAATATATCGATTTTATACAGTGTTCGCCGAGCGGAGCGATGCGAACATTTTCTTAAGTTAAAATTATCGAAATGTCTTTTATTAAGCTGAAGACAACCCTTGCTTTGCAAATTTTAGGTGGGAGATGCACGCCCGCTACGTCCCGCATGAACCCGCTTCTGATATAATGCCATATCAATATATAACACTAAAATATAATTTGAGTTGGTAATGCAATTTTACAAATATCTGGTCAATTAACGATTTCTGACATGTATCTTTATACATGTGAAAACATGATTTCTAGTTTTTGATACTTTTGTATTAATATTAACCTTCAAAGGCGGATTATGGGAGAGGGAGGGCAGGGTGCCCCAGCTCATCCTTTTAGCTACATATATAATTAATACAGACTGTTTACTGTTTACCTCCGAACGTCGTCTCGTCGGGGTCCCGATGCTCCCTCCCTTTTACAGATCCGCATCTGACCTTGTGGTATATTGCCCTGAACTGTGCACCCATAACATGTATTATATATATAGCATCGGAAAGAGTCTGATTCTAGCGGATCACCCTAGCACTCAATTCATTTCACTCGTCCTTCCCAGGGTTACCACAAATTCATAGTTTTAACAATTTAAGAAAGAAATCTGTTGTGTTTCACTCCTACTTTTCAAACCCGAATTCTTTTTTCAACGAATGTATTGGTTCGTATCAGCTGGGTATTTTTTTTTCTGATTTCCTTTTATTTACTTTTCTTTCAATTTGATACATTTGTTTGCATGGCTTTTGCAAAAATAATTTCTCTAAAACAAGTTTTTAAATAAAATATTAGTTGGTAACAAGAACAAAAATGGACCAATTTAAGTACACATTCTCGGATGCGCTCGACTAAAGTAACTCAGCACGACGTTTGTCTGTATTTTTCAGGCTGTTTAAGACCTTTTGTAAACAATAAAAGCTAGGACATTCGAGTTATCTATATGTTTCCAATGTTATCACTTAAATTTCTGTCGATACCTATTTTTGCATGGCACAAGGTTTTCTCTGACTTTAATGATGGCTTTACTAAATCCATTGCATGTTGGATATGTACTGATATTATAATCTTAGATGTTTACCTGCTTTATTATAAGTTGTTATTGGCTTTGAACTAGCTGTCAGTAACTGCGAGTACTCTCAGACTGTACTATGCAAGTGAATAGACCGGTGTGCGTAAACACACTGTGGTTAACAATCTTAAGACTTTGTGAAAATAAGATTATCAGTAACAATTTTAAAATAAATTTCATGCGAGGAGATTAACTTTTTCTGAATAAATTTTACATTATATATGAAATAATTTAATATATCGATTTTATACAGTGTTAATTTTTTAATCGTTGCACACTATCCTTCTTGTCATTGGTTAAGTTAAATATTTAGATTTTGTATAACACTTTCATAACGATAAAAATATTAACTAATTCCCTTTAAATCAAGATCACAGGCATAGTGAGTCATCTCTTTGTAATAATTCAAACAACTGTGATGTTATAACTGTAGGCAGGTCGGATAAACTTATCACTCGGATTGATATTATACAGAAGTGTGTCTACTTAATCTGATTAGATTTTTATTTAGATAGTGTACGTTCAGAAGATAATCATTCGTTTACGAATACCCTGCATTTTGTATGTGTCTTAATTCTTAACGTTACATTATGACCATTAATTTGACAACTGTATACTATTTGGGAAATCATTCAGGGCGGATACACCCATTTTAAAAGGGGGGTTCCCAACCCAGGATAAAGAGGAAGGGGTTCAACTATATGTCCGCATTCAAATGCATTGATCGTAAAAACAAGGGATTCAACCCCGGAACCCCCGGTATATTCTAATATTTAGAATGTATTTGCATGTGTTTTTTTACAAAAGGCAGATAAGACTGGTGGATCCAGGATCTTAGGTGAGGGGAGGGAGGGACGCAAACTTAAACTTTCGCCGAGCGGAGCGATGCGAACATTTTCTTAAGTTAAAATTATCGAAATGTCTTTATTAAGCTGAAGACAACCCTTGCTTTGCAAATTTTAGGTGGGAGATGCACGCCCGCTACGTCCCCGCATGAACCCGCTTCTGATATAATGCCATATCAATATATAACACTAAAATATAATTTGAGTTGGTAATGCAATTTTACAAATATCTGGTCAATTAACGATTTCTGACATGTATCTTTATACATGTGAAAACATGATTTCTAGTTTTGATACTTTGTATTAATATTAACCTTCAAAGGCGGATTATGGGAGAGGGAGGGGCAGGGTGCCCCAGCTCATCCTTTTAGCTACATATATAATTAATACAGACTGTTTACTGTTTACCTCCGAACGTCGTCTCGTCGGGGTCCCGATGCTCCTCCCTTTTACAGATCCGCATCTGACCTTGTGGTATATTGCCCTGAACTGTGCACCCATAACATGTATATATATATAGCATCGGAAAGAGTCTGATTCTAGCGGATCACCCTAGCACTCAATTCATTTCACTCGTCCTTCCCAGGGTTACCACAAATTCATAGTTTTAACAATTTAAGAAAGAAATCTGTTGTGTTTCACTCCTACTTTTCAAACCCGAATTCTTTTTTCAACGAATGTGTTGGTTCGTATCAGCTGGGTATTTTTTTTTTTCTGATTTCCTTTTATTTACTTTTCTTTCAATTTGATACATTTGTTTGCATGGCTTTTGCAAAAATAATTTCTCTAAAACAAGTTTTTAAATATAAATATTAGTTGGTAACAAGAACAAAAATGGACCAATTTAAGTACACATTCTCGGATGCGCTCGACTAAAGTAACTCAGCACGACGTTTGTCTGTATTTTTCAGGCTGTTTAAGACCTTTTGTAAACAATAAAAGCTAGGACATTCGAGTTATCTATATGTTTCCAATGTTATCACTTAAATTTCTGTCGATACCTATTTTTTGCATGGCACAAGGTTTTTCTCTGACTTTAATGATGGCTTTTACTAAATCCATTGCATGTTGGATATGTACTGATATTATAATCTTAGATGTTTACCTGCTTTATTATAAGTTGTTATTGGCTTTGAACTAGCTGTCAGTAACTGCGAGTACTCTCAGACTGTACTATGCAAGTGAATAGACCGGTGTGCGTAAACACACTGTGGTTAACAATCTTAAGACTTTGTGAAAATAAGATTATCAGTAACAATTTTAAAATAAATTTCATGCGAGGAGATTAACTTTTTCTGAATAAATTTTACATTATATATGAAATAATTTAATATATCGATTTTATATAGTGTTACTTTTTAATCGTTGCACACTATCCCTTCTTGTCATTGGTTAAGTTAAATATTTAGATTTTGTATAACACTTTCATAACGATAAAAATATTAACTAATTCCCTTTAAATCAAGATCACAGGCATAGTGAGTCATCTCTTTGTAATAATTCAAACAACTGTGATGTTATAACTGTAGGCAGGTCGGATAAACTTATCACTCGGATTGATATTATACAGAAGTGTGTCTACTTAATCTGATTAGATTTTTATTTAGATAGTGTACGTTCAGAAGATAATCATTCGTTTACGAATACCCTGCATTTTGTATGTGTCTTAATTCTTAACGTTACATTATGACCATTAATTTGACAACTGTATACTATTTGGGAAATCATTCAGGGCGGATACACCCATTTTTAAAAGGGGGTTCCCAACCCAGGATAAAGAGGAAGGGGTTCAACTATATGTCCGCATTCAAATGCATTGATCGTAAAAACAAGGGGATTCCAACCCCGGAACCCCCGAATTCCGCCACTGTCATTTGATCACAGATAGGGCTCGGTTTAAAACAGACATAATGCTAAATCTGAGTTTATCGATAAATCAAAGCTATATTTTAGGATTCTTCCATGTACAAGAAAAATGCCTAAAACTTTATTTGTTGATTGGAAACTGGTTTGAATCTCCTCAAAATGTGTGAATCCTAGTTTAACCAATGATTCATTTAACAAAAGGTTATGTATTACCCCAACAAAATAGAGAAAAGACAATGTCATTTATAATTTAACTTGCAACCATTTTAATCGTTATTTTATTGTTATCAGAGTGTCTTTTACACGCAATAAATAAGGTAAATATCTGCATATACAAAATTGATAACAAAATATACTTTTAACTGTTAAATTCATTTGTTCATTGTCATTATTTTATTTGGAAAAATTACACCATTATCACCAAATGCATTTATTATTTTATCAATGTTTTATTGTTTCAAAATGACAACAGTCTTAACAAGTAAGTTTAATTTTTAACGTCTTTAAGGCCACAACAATTTAATTTCGTGTTCTACAGATTTTTCCACTCCAGAAATTGGTGCGAGCGAGCGATTTGAAAATTAAAAAAAATTTACAAATTTTTGAAGAGAAGCTCGAAAAGTAAAGGCGACCAATTATATTTTTTTTTTTTTTTTTGGAAACATAAAATCATAGGTTCATACAATATTGATCAAGATGGTATGAAATTTGATTTACAACTTGAACTTTGGCATTTCTTTAATATATAAACTGCTGATGTGTTTTTTTCTGTTCACCAACATGTAATGCCCACTTTTAATTGCGTCATATTTATGGCTTCTTGTATTACTGTTACTTTCTGGGAACATCAGATATCGAACAGAGTAATTCAATAATTATTTTAACTGTCTTAAATGATTTTCATTGAACTGTCATAGATGTCTTTCCTCATTCACAAGACATGACTTATAATTAGAAATAAGGCGGGTGTCTTGCAAGAAGCAGGAGTTGTTCATCCTTCCCGAACACCTGAGTTCACCCAAGGTTTTAGGGATTTATTGTGTTCGTTAATGTGTATACTTTTTAGTTTTTGTGTTATATATATATGTTGGTTTTGTGTTTCTTCGTCGTTTTGATGTTCTCGTTTTATTCTTTGTCTTTTTCATTTTGTTGGCACTGTGTATATAAACAAAGTGGGATATGATGCCAATCAGACAACTCTCCATCCAAGCCACAATGTATTTTAGGTTAACAATTATAAGGGAACGACCATTTAACTTCAAGACGGTTCGGGTGTCGTTATGTTTTTTTTCCTAAAAATATATTCTAATTCCTAAATTGATGAAAAATATTCTGTTCAAGCAAGGGAAATATATTCTGAATGAACAAATTTAAACAAAATAATTTGATTGATAGCGTTGAATATAAATAAAATTTTAAACGCTTTGCTCAGACAAAAAAAAAAAAAAAAAAGCATACCCCCTTTGAAGTTAAATAGTTGCTCCCTAAGTTAAAGTAAAGTACGGCCTTCAATATGGAGCCTTGGCTCACACCGAACTGCAAGATATAAAGTGCCAAACAATTACTAGTACAAAACAATTCAAACAGAAAACCGAACGAGAAACCTATGAACCACACAAACAAACGACAACTACAGAAGAACAGGTTCCTGAATTAGGACAGGTACAGCGGGTACGGAAAGTTTTGTATAAAAGTGTCTGTATTAGCACAAATATCTCCTTCAAATTTCTTTATTCCAACAACGAAAATCGGCATGATGTTGTGAACAACCGTCCTTGACTTTGATAAGAAATATGTGTTTATGCTCGAAACAGTTTAAAGGGTCGCGATTTGACGTCGATTAAAACGCTCTGACGATCGCTAATTCATTTTGTAATGTTTACAAAAAAAAAAACCAGCGCGGTAAATATACCCAATTACTTTTCCAGATACTGGAAGCGGGGATATTTAAAAAAAAAAAAAAAAAAAAAAAATGTTTAGACAAAAATATATGGGGACCGGTCCGTCGAACAAGGAATTTAATTGGTGTGGCCTAATTATATGATTTAAAATGAATAAAAGTAATTAAAGTAAACAGATGTAAACAGATGTAAATCACTGCAAAGTAATAAAGACATTTTAAAATTCACATCATCAACATAAGATAAAAATATAATTATCAAAGAGCAATAACCGCAATTTGCCCATTTGGTCGATATGGATTACCTCCCATTGTCAAATAATCGAAATAATACATATAGTGGCGATTCGAAAGAATTTAAGGCGTTTCGTAGAAAATATGACAGTTGTTCCTAACGCCCTGATATAAACGCCACTCAGAAATAACTTTTTTCTCCGAAGAATTTCCCAAAAATAGTCAAGGGGTCCAAAAAACGAACGAAAAAATTAATTGAAAATCAAAATTTCTTCTTATATTATGGATTTCCATAATTTTATGAATTACGAAATCTCATAATATAGCAATAACATTATTCGAATAACTAATATTACTGAATTTCATAATAATGTATTTAATTAGGATATTTCATAATATTATGCAATTTCCTATTTGCCTCGACTGAAATAGTTATCCTTTTGAAAACTTACAGTTTAGGCTGTGCATATAACGTGAATAAGGCACGTACAACATGTGAAAAATGAACCATTCATGTACAGTCAGATCCGTAAGAAATAAAATATTGTTAACACAATATTGTTCAATGAAACATTTGAAAAAAAAAATAATAATAAATATATGGGTAAGGGAGCAACCATTTAACTTCAAAAGGGGGAGGGGGTATGTTTTTTTGTCTGAGTCAGAATTCCTTTTAGTTTTTCGACGCTATCAATCAAATTATTTTTTTCAAAATTTAACACTATAAGGTATGGGGAAAATCTGGATTCAGAATATTTTTTTTTGTCATCTGCTTGACCACAATAATTGTTTTCATCAAATTGGGGATCAGAACATTTTTTTAGGGAAAAAAAAACATAACCCCCCCACCACCACCACCACCACCACCACCCGCCCACGCCCTTTTTGAAGTTAAATGGTCGTTCCCTAAATAGTTTGTAAATGGTTATATGCAACAACACAAACAAGAAATAAATAACCATTCACATTTTAAGTTAAGAATATGGCATGGCATTTCTTTCTTGACCTGTGACTGAAAGAAAAAAAAACAAATGTATAGTTCGGTTAACAAAACTATTCATTTCATTCTAAAACTCTTTACCTGTTTGTAACATCAAGTCGTATCACCCAAGGATAACTTAAATTTGATAAAACAGTCATGTTGGTTCCGTCTAAATTGCATCTTGAGAGTTTGTACATATAAATATCAACCCAGTAGATATGATCATTTGCTGAATCAACAGCTATTCCTACTGGATATAGATCTGTCTGGGCAACTGTCTGTAATGTTCTGTTCTTTGAGGGATATGGAAATCTATATAAATTATAATTAGTCTCTGAAATTAAATCAATTCTTTAAATATACTTAGCTTGTATTTAATATTTTACAAGTTTTAGTTTTATATTTGATGTATTTGTTTTAGCAATTTCATTTATCTTATTAATCTTATCGATTTATTATCTTATTTCATTCAAGTATTAATTTTTATTTTGTTTATTTACTTTATTTATATTTCTTTCTTACTTTATCTTCTTTATCTTATGGCATCGGTTTTTTTTTTCTTTTCTATTTTAAACAATACATTCTGTAGAAGATATCGTTGTTGCTTTTCATAATACTTTTTAAGTATTGTTATTAATTTTTTTATAATTAATGTTATTTTTAGTTATTTTTTCTTTCCTTTATGAACTGTTTTATCATATGTGCGCATCAAAATTTGAAAACAATGAATTATCTTTAAACACTGCTTTTAATGAGGTATTTGATTTTGTATGAATATACTCTAAAGGACTAAAACCAAAATCATTATACGGGGACTAAATGAAAACATATATATATTAATATAAACCAACTCCAAAAATCTCAATTTCTGATAAAGGAAATGTGTATTCACGATAAAGCGGCTATGTATACAATCATATATAACAAGCTGATTATAACAGAGATGTCACCATTTATCTTATACAATAACGTGCAATGAAAATTATGTTTAAGTTTTAATTAAAAATATATATATATATACACACGTCTAAACATGTGACCATTATATGACAGACATTCTCCATCGGATAATTCGTGGTTATACAGGGCTAACACGATAATATATATACATATAATTCGTCTCAAATTTAGCCCAACAATGTTAGTTCTGTAAATTTTCGTTACGCAAATTTACAGATCTAACATTGTTTGGCTAAATTTGAGAAGAATTATATATACAAATCTATATTGAAAACAACGTTCAAACCTATGATTGCGTTGGATAAAAACCTCAATTTTTATACGTGGGCATGCAGAACAAATTTCTTGGTAGAGGGGTATAAATACAGCACAAACAACGTTTCCCAAAAGACCAAAACTGTGAAAAAGTATATGTTCATACGGATCAAACTATATATATATATATATATATATTGCCTAACAATGTAATTGTTCATATACCTACGCTATAAATATATATATACATCCTGTGCCATTTCCACTTGAACATTCCTTCATAAGATTAATAAGGTAATATTGGCAAAATAGAAGCTCTCTTTTGTCAAAATTTTCAGTTAAAGAAGTAACCAACTCTCCGTGTTCTAGGTTGAGATATCAAACGTAAATTATTGAATCCAGGAATACTTGTGGTTCTATTTGTTGTCATTTTGTATTTCTTTGTTGACATAGTTGTTTGTTTTATAGCGATTAAGATTATAACACCATGTTGACTGCTGTATCCACATTTTTGACATTTTCACCTGTTATGTCTGTGTGTTTTGCTCACACATTGTTGTCAATATAATGGAATTCTATGCGACTGTGATACAAGTGATAGGTTTAGCTAGGTATAAATCCAGGTTTAATCCTTCATTTTCTACATAAGTAATAGTCTGTACCAAGTCAGGAATATGACAGTTGCTCTCCATTCGTTTGATGTTTTAGAGCTTTTAAATTTGTCATTTGATAAGGGATTTTCCGTTTTGAATTTTCCTTGGAGTTCGGCATTTTTGTTATTTGACTTTCTAAAGAGTAGTCTTCATCTGTACAAAAAATCAACTCTCGATTCTGTTTCAAGTTGCTTAGAGTCATACTCGGTTTTATTTATCAGCAACAAAATACAGTTTTAAATATAGTTTTTCGTTTATTTTTTTGTAAATAAATGAGGCCGTTAGTTTTCTCGTTTGATTTGTTTTACATTGTCATTTCGGGGCCTTTTATAGCTGACTATGCGGTATGGGCTTTGCTCATTGTTGAAGGCCGTACGGTGACCTATAGTTGTTAATTTCTGTGTCATTTTGGTCTCTTGTGGACAGTTGTCTCATTGGCAATCATACCACATCTTCTTTTTTATATATAGCGTTAGGTAGTGCTACTGTAAATTACTTGTATCTATGATAATTTCGTCTTGACATGTGCATGTCTTTACGTTAACTTTTTGGCTTGATGTGGTGAGTTTGAACATGTTTAACAAATAAAGTAATTTTATTTCAACTTAGTTTACTATCTACTTTAGTAGATGAGTAAGCATATGACAAAGGAACAAACCAAAACATCTACAGATTAAAGAAATATCATTTCGGGGCCTTGTAAAGCTGACTTTGCGGTATGAGTTTTACTCATTGTTGAAGGCCGTACGGTGACCTATATTTGTTAATTTCTGTGTCATTTGGTCTCTTGTGGAGAGTTGTCTCATAGGCAATCATACCACATCTTCTTATTTTATAGTTACTTCACAACCACATCCCAAAACTTCGCTTTAAGCTACTGAAAATAAAACGATTTTTTCAAAAACAGAACGACAGAAATTTGTGATATAAGGAGTGTTATTATCAATGATTATTTAATATTTAAAAAAAAAATCTTTTATTAAATAAGAGAGGTATCTTTATCAATAATTAAATCGAACTAATGTCCTTGCTTTTCATTTATAAATTTAAGTAGTATAAAAAGGTTGCCTCTTGGGGAAACTTTTTACGTTTAACGGTGTAGTAAATGAGAATGGAGATGGCCATATATATCACCTTAAAAAGTCTTATTACATTTGATTGAAATGTTGGTTTACTTTATGCCTGATTTCAACATTTTCATATGATATCTCCCTTACTTTTGACGTCATCAGAATAAAAGTTCACATACCGAACAATGTCATGGATATCGTATCTCGGGAAATAAATGTATCTGTTTTTGTAATCATAATCCAAGGCAAACACATCACTTCCTCCTGTGTCAACCAGTACAGTCACATTGTGTGTGTCAACATCAAATTCCATTATTGAAGTGCCATTTGAAAATAAAAGTTTTCTACGGAAAGCTGAAAAAAAATCATTCAGATTATTCTCCTGACTATTTAAAAAAAATCAAAATTACAACATGCTATATGGTGTAAAGCCATACCAATAGTCTTCAATTTTAAGTAACTCGCGTTTATTGTCGATGAATAAATGGTTACAATGACAAAACATTTAGACTTGACGACAAACAAATATGTATACATGTAAATAAGTTAACATTTTTTTTAACTGAATTTAAAAAAAAGACAAAAATCAAGGTTAATGCGATCTTTATTTTTTTACTTTTCGTTTACAAAAAACAAGGCTTGATAAATTACTAGTATCTGAAAATGTCATACTATCAAGTATTGTCTCTTCAGTAATTTTCCTCTGATATATATTTTACGGAAGTTAACAAAAAACGTTCAGACAAAGGAGCACAGTTAAAGTATATATTGGAACAGTGGATATTAAAAAAAAGGATTAACGTTTATAATGAAAATTACTCCTTCTTTCATACTACGCTATGATATTTGTTAGATTTACAGTCAATGTTTTTTTTTGACGACAAATGTCATCTCATGTTGACAGGTATAAACATGAGAAAGGGATGGAAAAATATCACATAAATTGTGATACACAATTCAAAAATAGTTATTATACTGGTTATAGAGCGCGCGCCATTCTATAATAAATCCTTTTTTGGCAGCCAAGGTTCCTCAAGATGATGTTCAACAAACCTATAGGGAGGCTGAGCTAAGTTTGCTGTTAATATACAACTCAAGTTGAGCAAAGACCCGACATATACTTTTTTTTTTTTAAAAAATGCGAAAAGGTTACAAACACTTACGTAGTTCAGTTGATACAAGGTTGCCTATAACCTACGATATTCTTAAGAAATTAATTCAATCTATTCCAAAAGTGATAGTAGGATTTGATAATCAATTTCTTTTGAAAGCTATGCTGTCATTGTCATATTTTTGCTTCTTACGGATTGGAGAAATAGCTATTGCATGTGATAAGGAATTATTTAAAGTCATTCAGAGATCAAATTTGAGTTTTGAACAAGTAATTAGAATTCAGCAGCTGCTAGAGGAGTGCCCTTAGCTATGATTCAAAACATGGGTAGATGGAAGTCTAATGCCTTTTAGCATTACATAAGACTTGATAATTTGTGTAGGTAAGTAAATAACCTTCTGTCCTCTTGGTAGTAATTGTTTGTTTGTATTTTGTGGAACATTCTAGACTAACTAGTGGAGGTCAACATGGTTTGCTCTACAGTTTTTCGCACATTTAAGTATATTTGGGTAGAGTTCAACATGGCTTGCTCTTCATTTGTGTTTTATTCAACATGTCCAATAAATTGTGTTTTGTGAAATAATTGTATTTGTTTGGTTTTCCTTTCATATTTTATAATTTGGTTGTGAACATTTTCACAAGACTATTATATACTATTTGTTTTTATTTTCACATGTATTTTCGTTTATATCGACTGTTGAGGTCAACATGGCTCGCTCTGCATTTTGGTTGTCAGAAATGGCTTATTTTGCCAGGCTTTATATACCGTACAATTATGAGCAAGTCATATTTGTCTTCCCTAGTTCTAGACAGGAAGTCCTCGGGTGACGATTCCCTTTTGGGAATTTGTGGCATTTTCTAAACCCCACCTTTGCTTTTTAATGTCATTGTCATTTATTTGCTACTATTGATATTGTAATACAGTATGTCATTCTCAATTAATGATCAATTTTGAATAAATGATATTTTGCTCAACTTGAGTTGTATAATAACAGCAAACTTAGCTCAGCCTCCCTTTAGGTTTGTTGAACATCATCTTGAGGAACTTTGGATGTCAAAAATAAGTTTATTGGAAATAAAAACATATTTGTCTGTTTGTCTGTTGTCAGCTTATTTCTCTCAAAGAAGAAACATCGTTTATTTGAAGCTTAGAAAATATTATGTAACTTTGTGCAAAACCCACTCATCTACCACCCAATTTAAATAATCAGTTTTAATTATTATTTTTATTTTTACTGTTATTATTATTTCATCTTGAAATACTGGTTATGTTATACTTGTTATGTGATGCTTCACAAGGTTAATTTCATTGCATTTGTACTAGTGTTTACGTATTTGTTACTGTAATGTATGATATACTGGTTGGACACTGGTTATAGAGCGCGCGCCATTTTATAATAAATCCTTTTCAGAACAACATTTTTGGGAAGCCTCTTACGAAAAGTAAGTGAAATCTTTAATAGCATAAGCCTGAACTAGATCACTAAAGACCGTCTTTTTCAAAGCGCAAAAGTGCCTGAGAATGTACAGTTTTGTCGCAAACATCGACGTAAGGTTAAGAACAAAGTAAAAATTTATTACCTTCAACTTTACTATACAATGGTAGCATACCGGTAATTCAAATCCCTGTTAGCTTGGTATTGTGTCCGTGTATTGTATGTGACTGAGAGTTACTGTTTATACTTGTGTTTTGGATGCTTTGCGTAGCATTAGCGTAAAAGGCTAAATTGCAACTAAAGCTTTACACGGTAAACCGAATTTGTGCCTTTTAAAACAGACAAAAGGTCCTTCAGTATATCATGCACAATACTACCATCTACACATACATGGCAATATCATATTTAATTATACAGTTGATATTGATGCATCATGATTATATTTGTCTTCTAAAATGAAACACCATCATGGCTAAAATCATTTTGTTGATAAACTTTTTTCATAAAATATTGTCATCTTAATTTCATTATTTCAGTCAAAATGTATGCACACTTAACCTTAAGGAATTTAGTATTGTTCAGACAATTCGCTTGGAGTCAATTAAGTTATGTTCAGTGTATGTTCGGACTGTTCAGTATTAGAAATTTACCTGTACACATCACATCACCAACACACTGAATTGTCTTAGCTTCTGAACAGTACTGAACCGACTCCAAGCGAATTGTCCGAACAGTGCTCAATTTTCCGCAGTAGCCAAGTCTGAAAAATGACAGAAAGACTGAACATTACTTTGTAATTTATTGTCCAGACATTTTAATTAATGTTAAGATCAAACTGATCTTGTAAGAAATAGGCCGTGTTCACACTGAGGCTTAAACAAGTTTGAAACAAGTTTAATTGAAATTTTGAACATCAATTATAAATGAATACCGCGTTAATTTTGGAAACACTTGCAGCTATTAATTAACTTTTGAATATAGATTTGAATGCAAGTCAAACAATGGATCAGTTTTTATTTCAAAGATGTGAATAATACGAATTGTGTACACAGAACATGTTTCACATGGGCAGTGTGAACACAGCTTAAGATTCATTTACTTGTGAATAACGTCAGTGGTGATAATACAGCTTCTACTGCGTACATCACACATCACAAGGCTATGCAATGTTTTCAGGATACGGACTCATGGTCCTGAGACACAATTTTCTCCCCTTATTTATATTTCCATCAGTAAAATGTAAATAGATTGAGGATGACAATACAGGTGACAATTTGTTTCTCCAAAATTATATCTAACATAATTTTATAATACTTGCATCCTGAATTAATCCTTTTATATTGTATTGTTTCGCCAGTTTACTAGATAGTTTAAAGAAATTGACATTTTAAATATATGATTATTTTTTTCAGTTTGCGATTTGCACGGCTTTCTCCTGATGAAAATGAGACAAGGTGAACACTCGAACCCCGCATGCTTTAAATTTTTTTTAAATACGAACAAGGTATGACCCAAATTAGTCTAAAGAAAAACATTTCACACCACGACAACATTGTATGTCCCTTTTGGTTATATTGTCCGTCATGTTTTTGTATATTTATACAACCTTCACTTTCAAACTTTGGGGTTTGAGTTTTGAATGCTCTTAATGAAGGTAAATCTGCGTAGATAAACTGAATCATCTGGTAGAGATTTGTATTACAATAAAAATTTTCTAGAGTATTTAACCGCATATAAATGTAAACTTACATTCTGCAACTGAGATATACCAAAGTATAAACCCTATTCCTATCCAAATTCGTTCGTCCATGATCCTCTAAATGTTGAAATTAAACAAGGAAGATAACAAACAAGGAGATTTTACATGAAGAGTCAAAGTTTATAGATAACAAGTATTTGTATCGACGTTTAACTAACAACAAAGAAATGTGCAATCATTACGTGTCAACAATATAATTTTAAGTAGGGATAAAAAAAAAAAGATTTATGATAAATTATATGGACCTTTTTTTCTGCTTTCACTAGCTTTCTGCCTGAACCCGTCCTTGTTTTCTTACTTATTTTCTTACTATCGCACTAATCTGTTATCACCTTAGTTTTTAAAGAATATGCGAAGATTATTGTTAAGGATGCTTTTGTCCAAAATTAATTATTCCTTGTTTTATTACACCTTTCAGCAAAAGCAGAGTTACATAGTAATCACTGTGTTTCTTTCGCCATCTATTATCTGCAACTCCTCCTAAGCTTGAAGAATTCTCTTAGATTTAGGAGTTACTATCCTTTACATGCTACAGAACTAGTGCCTAGGACTTTTGTAGGTTATAATTACTTGTTTAGCACCACCTAGCTGTAAATTAACAGTTATAAGTTATAAGTTACAAATATAACTACAGGGTTGATTGTGAAAATGTAAACCTACATAAAAAGGAAATTGTGTGTGCTCATGGAGGAGGAGAAATGCTGTGAAAAAGCTTGAAAGACGTCAAAGCAACACCCCTCTTAAAGTATTATAAATATTTGACTTTTTGACTTTTATTTATGACATGTTTAACATTTATATGTTTAAAGTACTATTTGGATCTTGGTAGCTGGGAAGGCGGGGGAATAGATTTGATTATATCTCTGCTGTGTTCCAAAAAAAGGAACATTTAGGTGATTATTTCGACAAAAATAAATCTAAATGGTCACGTTGATATTTGGTAAAGTTAAGGTAAGATGTACAGTTTTTTATTGTATTTTGTGATGTCTTATAGAAAAGATAAATAAAGGCAACAGTCATATATTGGTATTCAAAAGTCATACATCGATTGAGAGAAAACAGATCCGGGTTACAAACTAAAACCGAGGAAAAAACACATCAACTATAAGAGGAAAACAAAGGAACAACAGGACCACTGAAGTGCAACAAAAAAACAAACACCAACCTACACAGGAACGAACTATTTGATAACAACTGCCATATTCCTGACTTGGTACAGGACATTTTAAGAAAAAAAATGGTGGGTTTGAACCTGGTTTTATGGCTAGCCAAACCTCCCGCTTATATGACAATGTTAAAAAGTATCGCTAAAATGACAACACTACGTGACAGAATTACAGCACAAACACACGCAAGAACACTCATTACAGAGAAACGTACAAACAAATAATATAATAGTCGACACAACATGCAAACCGCAGAACAACAACGAACATCTTCCATCAACGACAGACACCACAAACAGTGACGCACTTACGTAACGAACATGCAATCTCGAACTTTATACAATTATTTTCACAATACCAGTCCAAACAATTTTCATGACAATGATTGTATTGAAAGGCAATTTTTATAATTATTTAGACTACAAACGATAAGACATGACAAATTATCCAACCGAAACCATAACAAACATTTATTAATCCATCGACATGCCTAACCACTTGACATGTCTCATTATTGTATTTAAACTATAGTGACACGACGGTGTCACATGTGGAGCAGGAATTACTGACCATTCTGGAGACTCACTGTTTTGGAAGGGTTCCTGTTCTTCAATCTCTAGTTTTCCGTGTAGTGTGTATGTGAGTTCAATTTCAACGTTTTTAAAATTAGTCATAGTGTTGTCCATTTTCTCTCTCTCTCTCTCTCTCTCTCTCTCTCTCTCTCTCTCTCTCTCTCTCTCTCTCTCTCTCTCTCTCTCTCTCTCTCTCTCTCTCTCTCTCTCTCTCTCTCTCTCTCTCTCTCTCTCATGGTCATGCCATAGATTTTTATAAGAATTCGCTTACAACTGTAACCTGTAAAAACTATCTGATTATCCGAAACAAGTATATGGATCTGTTTGAATGCAGTTTATCAAGTCGTTCCATTTCATGCAGTATTACATTTTACAGATTGAACACATTTACTGGTGAAATTTTAATAATAAAACCACAAGGTCAATAAACACTTCGGCAGATTGCGGATGTTTATACACCTATGATTAAATAACTGATGGCAGAGCAACACAAAGACGCCCTAAATTCAAAGAAACCCAAAGTGTTTACTAGGGTATAGAAATATAGTCACCTAGACTTCTTTCCAAACTGAATCTCTTGCAAAAGGGAACGTCCGGTTGGCCTGTGCGGGGTGTTTGAATACACAACCATATCTGGTCGCAATGGGAACGTTAATTATGATGCCTGATCTAAATAAATCAAATCTATCATACCATCTGTTTCAAGTTGGAGACCCATATTGCCCTTCAACCCGGTCGTCAAACCTTGCAGAACCTTCTTATTGTATTGAATGCCTATTTTTGTCGTAGTGAACATTCCTTAAATATTTGCAATTGAACGTTAAGCAATCAATCCATTAAATCAAGAGGAAGCTGTGGAGGTTTTCTTGATACATTAGCGATACTTGTGTTGATCATACCAAAATAGTTATAAGGCACTTTAAGCGGAAGACTACATGTACAATTAACTAATCGATATAGTATGCTACATACAGTGATGATAACGAGTTGGAAAATACTGAATCCACAGTACTTTATATATAATCTAATGTAACACTATATGATACTGCAGGTTTTGAGTACAGGAAATGTTATTATTAAGTATAATCAATATATTATTAAATAATAAATTTCTTATTTTCATTTCAACGTAAATTGATTTTATCATGACAAATATTTCTAGTTAAAACTCATTAAGTTCAATTTTTTTTTTGTAAGATTTTCAATTCACCAGATTGCCAAACGACGGTGCATTTTTTTTTTTTTTTCCAAATATTTTGTATTTAAATGTCCTGTACATCGTACAGAGGTAGACAAATCAAGTCAATTACAGATCAAAAGGAAATAAGATGTTTTGACGAATAAATACTTCCGTTTAAAAGCACCCCATCAACATATTGTCTTGTGGTTTAAAACATTATGAAGCCACTCAAAATGTTATTAAATCGAATACAACTATATTAAAGTTTTAGTTTTTTTGGAAAACTATTTGTGTATGTGGTATAAACTACTAAATGATACTACACACAATATATTTACGACGTTAAACCGATTTCAATATGATTGAAACATATGAACTTATTCTAATAAAAATACATAGCATTTAAAGTATCGAATCTCCTGTTAATGTTTGTAACGCATTCATATCTTTATCAATTTAATTCTTTAGATGAATTCATAACATATTTCCTGTGTAAAAAATACCCGAAAACATTGAAAAGTACACTTCCTGTGATCATAGACTACTTGAAATGAACTTGAACATGAACGTTTTACTAAGGGTATTATACGTGTTATTTGAAAGAATCGAGTTCTCTAACACAATTTTTCCTTGTTTTGACAAAAAGTGTGATGATTTTAAACAATTATCAAATAAATATGTCTAGATGATGGATAATGGGATGTAAAGAAGTCAATAGTGCCAACTTTGAGGTCAAACGGTTTTTAACGAATAAAGATGCAATCTTAGCTTTATATAAATAAGATGTGATTATTACCAACTCGTAATAGTGACTGGAAAACATGTGTAGTGTCGTTTCAGTGTTTTGTGTGGGAAGCATATACCTGCTAATGCAGTGTTTTAAAGTCCAGGTCGGCATAACTCTTCACCTAGTTAGGTATTATGCATCCTTGGCATTTGCATGCTTGGAGTTGTTCTTTGATGACGAAGGGAAATACAGAAAGTGCTTTGGACGCACGAATTTACTGAAGTGTTATTTCATTTACTTTCACGGGTTAAATACAACAGCTAGAGGTCTGTATTGTCTCCGGGAGTAGCATCCATTCAGTGGTCAGTGCTTCGGTACTAAAATGATGTTAACAAGCTTATATTACAAAGAAGAATTAGATTGTATTTAATCAAGTTGGCATTCTTTTATGAAATGAAAATATGTTAAAAACGCAAGAAAAGTAGCAATTGTAAGTTATATCATCTACAAATTACAGGATGTGTGTTCCACGTCAACTCTGCATGTCAAACACAGATTACTCCTGTGCTAATGTTTAGAGGTGTACACCAGAGCATTTCCTTGATATAGATACTTCATATTTTTATTTAAGTTTAAATCTTTATTTTAATGTAAAAAAACACAATTATTTGATAACGTTGAAACATCAATTTTCTCAATTGGTTTTGTTTATGTCAAAAAAAAAGAATAACTGTTAAAGCCTGAAATAAATGTCAAGTTACTTTGCAATACGTTTTTAATTGGTGTCAAACATATATCAGTATATTTCTATATTCCATAGACGTGTCCTGTTAACGCTAAATACATTAACCAATTAAACATTGTAATAAAAAAAAAAAAAAAAAAAAAAGAACAACGAAAATATGCCAGCTGTACGACATATCATATTTTCTTTATAATGTAATTAAATACAAGCTTGATTCTGAGTAGAATCAACCTATATTGGACTTTTCCGCATCCTGATTATATTGAGTGATATCTGATAAATTTTATCTATATTAGGCAATTCTTACAATATTTTGTCAAGTTATGTTAAGAATCATGAGCTTAGTACTTATTTCTTCGATAGTGACATGATTTAAAACAAACCTTTCTAAAATTTTACGTTTATACATTTATAAATTATCAAGAAATTAAAATGATTAAAGTTTTAACTCCCTCAGGCAAAGTTGGTATTAAAAGGATTTGGTCATTATTTTTATGTCTTTTTTTGGTCATATAGGTCTTCAACTTTTTTGTTTCTTATACGTCTTTTTTCTCACAAAAAATCGACTTTGAGCGTTCCTGTTAAAGGTAAATCCAGAAAAGCGCTGCGAACGCATGAAATGTATATCGTGCTGTTTTATATTTTCTATATTGAGTTATTTCCTTACAAAACGGCCGGCCTTCGTTTTGAAGACACAACCCGAACGATACAAATTTTAAATTAAATATGCTTCAAGGCATAAGAGAATTAACTGTGTAAGATTATAATTTACCCTGATTAAAATGCAAACTTAAGTTTGTTAAACATTTTAGCATTTGATGGTAATTGTTTGTTGCTGCAAATAAGAGTTTTATGCACAATGTTTCTTCTTAACTATTCTTTAAATGATTTTTAGGAAAAAACAATCCTGTTTATAAGACTGAAATATCCCCAACAAAATCGTCAACACAGAGTTTTATTTTCGACACAAATGGTTTGAACTTTTTGTCGTTTAATCGCGACAATCAAGGGACGTTATGTGAGATACATTTAATAATGTAAACACTTTTAAAACAAGCCAAATTGTACATGTTTTTTTACATTTATGTGTAGGATTATTAAAAAAACAAAAGTATACAATCTTGTTAGTTCATATCGTATTAGAAATCGTATGACCTATGGATGTCCGTTTATCGTGTTACATGTATATTATGACTATATTCTCTCTTCAAGCGAGATTCTGATTTTTGTACACAATGAACATTTTAAAAACTTTGAACGGTAAACAATACTATATTGTAAGCGGGAGGGGGTTATAATATTCTGTAATGATTCTTAATTCTTAAAAAGTGTATTGCCAAATAAAAAAGAGAAAACTTTGAGTGATAACTAACGATTATGTCTAGATAAGTGAGTTGTTTTTCACCCTATAATTAAGCCGTTGGGCGTGGTTATAACAAATTGCATACAAAAAAATTATTCCGTTGAATATCCTAAACGCAAACGGTTAAACGGGATACAATTTGTTGGCAAAACTTTGCACAAAATAACGTTTATAGACAGTATGTTAGTCCGATAATGCATATTTTAATGTTTTTTTTTCTTGTCGTATATCACACCTTCGAGACATTCGAGTGTCACGATTGCCATAAGAGAAAGCATTTAATCAACCCGGATACCCGTCGGATTGTTAAACTACAGAGAAAAACTTCAGAATATATTTTTACTATATAATCCATGTTACAATTGAAGTTGATTCCTAATGCGTTTATCCTGTGTTCACCATGCGTTAAATTTATATATATATATCTATATTGGATATGCTTAGAACATTTGGTGGTGTTAAGTATAGCAAAGTGTTTCATAAGGTCTTCAATTTATGATAAAGAATAAAAAAAAAACATATTTTTAATTACTTCATGAAATAAGGCGATATAAAAAAATGAATAACAAAGAAATACTTATAACCTTACAAATTAAGGATATTGAAAATGCATCAATTTAGGAAACGAAAGGAAACAAAATAATTGTATAAATTGATTACTCTATTTGAGCGACCAATTAGAAAAATTGTATTGTCAGATTAAACCAAAAAACGTTTAAGGAATAAATGTATCTCAAATGCATGGTGAAAATCATTTAGTGCACCATATATGCAGTTTGACAAACAATATCTCTCTAGTTGTGCTCGAAAAAAAAAAGAATTCAGATTTGTATATCAAACATGAGTCAAGGATTACATCTGTTTAGATTTATATACCTAAACCGTTTAAAGAGGCAATGCCTGAGAGCACCAGGCAAGAGTGTTCAACGAAAAAAAAAAACAAATGTGATCAAAAATATTTTTTACCCAATCAGTATAACATACTTACTGGGAATATATATATATATATATATATATATATTTCTATTTTTGTGAATTTGACATATTTTTGTTTTATGAAATTCAATATAAGAGCTCAAACGGCAAATTTTCAATGAAATGTATGGGGGAAAAGCCAGTTTCTAACAGTTTTCAATTATCCATCACCAGAAGAACACAACACTTATGACTGAACTTCCTATATGGAAGACTAGTGCTTTGTTGGTGTAAAAAATTTATGAAAATATAATTTTTGGTATCTCTTCCCAAAAGGTAAACAATTGCAAAAAAAAAAATGGACAAATGAGAAAACAATGCTTTGGCAAACCGAAATGGTATTACATGAATAAAATTGCAAAATACCACTTACCTTGAATTTTTATTGTATTTAACATGTTAAAGTGATAGGTTTTTATAGAAAAAAAAAGTGTAGTCCCGTCTCCACATTTTTTCATTTGGTTCCCATAGCAACTATTACTATGTACAGTGTTCTTTAACAGTTTGCTTCTACTGATTATTTTGTACACATTTTCACCATGATAGTACTTAATTAGAAAATATAAAAAGATTTTCAATTAATTGGCTAGTAGGTTATAAGTCAATGCCACAAATACTTACAATTAGATTCTAGCTGCACTTTGACCTTTGACCTTAAGGGGTCATCCATAATTGTGAACCATTTTCCAAAGTGTACAAAACGTACACTTGGGGGGAGGGGGTTAAAAAATCAACATTTTTACCGTACGCTTTTTTTTTTATTTCCGGAATGCTTGATTGCTTGCTTTCATTGTTATTTCTTTGTATATAATCTGCGTGTAAATGCATCTATCCCAATCATTAAAACCAACAAAACAACAAAATGGTATCTTTATACTCTTTATTCTGACAAAACACAAGCATCACAAATAGATGTCATCAAATATAACAGTCAGATATGTTTGAGTTTATTGTCACTGCAAATTTCTATATTAAACTAAACTATAATAGACAGGATCTTCTTTTTATTGAGAATGATTGATTCTTGTCTAGAAATCTGAAAATGGTTGATGTACACTTTTTGAAGGAGGGTGGGGGGTCTGAAAAAGTGTATGTTTTGTACACTTTGGAAAATGGTTGACAATTATGGATGACCCCTAAAGAAAAAAGATGATTTTTTTACACTTTTGTGTCGGGAACATGCCCTGTTTACCCTGTGACATAAGATTTGATATTTGGCACATGGGTGCAGCACCTCAAGACAACGTGTTGCGCTTCATTGAAGATTACCTCTGACCTTGAAATTTATCCTTAAAGGTATATAATTGAGTTTTATATGTCCAGTTGAAAATCATATACTTTAAATTGAGAAATTATTTTGATTGTTTGACAATTCACACACATACGAGTTTAATTATTGTTATTGTTTGACAATCCACACACATACGAGTTTTACTATTGCAATTTCATAAAATGCTGCACATAAATAATGTTTTCACAATTTATGATGTTTTTAGTTTTGTTTCACTTACCTTGTTTCAATTTTCGCAATATTGAAAAAATTGCAAACATTTCTGAATAAACAGTATACTCTTGCTTGGCATGACAAGACCTATTCAATGCACATAAATGTGTGTACATTCAGATCATGACCCACAGGAACCCCTCATAAAGTAAATCATTAAAATTCTCATAAAGGGTACAAATCTCCTAAACGTTGCATAGTCTTAATTACCATGACAAGACCTTTCTAGTTCATCATAGTTCAGTCCTCTGTGACATGCACCGCTCCCTCCATACCATATATTGTTTAAACTCTTTTGCGATTTTTATCCGCTGGGGGTCATGCCCCTCCACTTCATCTCATTAATTATATTTAAAAACTGATAAGATCCTCACCCCTAAACCAAATATATTCTGAACTGCCGTCTGGCATTAATCTTGTGCATGGTGAAGGTGAGGGGAAATTTTCTGATCATTTGGCCAAGGGCAGGTTTAGTTAGAGGACTGACACTATTTTGTTTATTCATTAACCAGTTTCTACCAAATTAATAGACAAATTGATATTCACATTGTGGGTAGCTATGAATTAGAACATTCAGACATTCATATGGATTAGGCACAAGGAGAAGGAATTTTGAACACAGATTTTGCCAAGATATATATGTATAATGCCTACCTTTTTTAACTTCTGGCAGATTTGTTAACTTCTTTATAATCGATTTTGATGACTTTCACTTGTGGTTGTAACTAGAATAATTGCACAGGCCTTTAACTCATTCAAGCCTATTAAGAGGGCAAAATTTCAAACTGCCACACTAATACATTAGTATATACTATTGTTTACAATTTTGTCATATATGGTGTACTTGATGTTGACAAAATCTATTTATATCTACAAATAATCAAGCCCTTACTCTTGGCCAAATCATACTATTCAGATGGGTTGTTATGAAGGCCGTACATGGACCTATTTTATTGTTGTTAACTTTTACGTCATTTGGTCTCTGGTGAAGAGTTGTCTCATTACAATCATACTACATCTTCTAATATTCCATTTAAAAGACATTTGTAAAGTATGTTTAGTAAAAAATTCACTGCATCTTTTAAATGCTTTGATTGATGCCTATTTGTATCAATTTTTCCCAGAAATAATTTCAGACTTCCATAATTTCCCATTGACAGTAACCCCCTTTACAGCTCATTACAAATTAAAACTATTACCTGTACCAACTGGTATAACTGTTGCAAAGAATTTTTTTATATCTATCATCTGATTCAAATTGATTCGCCTTTCCAGTTTTCAAGATTCACAGAATTATGACATTTAGATCTTTCTTTGGTGTCTATGATATACTATGTATTGTTTTAAGACGGGTGCAAACTGTATGGTTTCCCACTGATTCATAAACAACTCCTCACGTATCGCTATTGATCCCTCATATTCCAGTAATTAATGTTATATATTCAGTCTTATAAATAATCCTGTACAGAATTTGTAACTGTTTCTAGGAATTGATCATCACCTGTACATGCTATAATCTCCTGGTGAGGGAAATAAGTTTCCCAACACCACAAACATGACAAAGTTATATTTTTGTCAAATCGTATCAAAAGGTTCAAATATGTATAAAAATATACATCAGAAGTTTATTTTCCATCAAACATCACAACCTTTATCGGTCTTTAAATTGAAGAGCATCACTTTTGGTATGTCTAAACACCAAAAGTTGAAGAAACAAAATACTGTTTCAAGACAGTTTACCGCATTAGAACATTTACATATCAACAGATACCATAGATGTTATTATCATTTCCTGCTGTAGTCATGGTCATCTTTTAGTATAAGTATTACTTGTTCTATTGTAGGCTGTTTTTGTTGAGAAATAAATACCTGTATTTCACTATATAAGCAGTCAAATGTACTGTAAAATCAAAATCAATTTTTCTAAACATAATAGCCCAATATGACTGTTTAAAATGACATTTCCAAACAAAACAAGGTGCAAACAATGCAAAAAGATGTTTTTCAAACAAATCTTGTTCGACAAGATTTTCAAGTTCTACCTGGTTTTCTCTGGCATTGCCTCTTAAAATATTAACTCTCTTTTAATCATAAATGAATAAAGCATTATTTAGAAATGTTAAAGGTAAATAGGCGGAGTATACCAAATAGACATTCAAAACTGAGAAGTCGGAGAAAAATGACAACGCCAACAGACGAAATAAGACAACCAACATAGACTATGCAACTGAAACCCCACCAAAAATCGCCTTTTTGTTATATTGGTTTTCATTTAAAAAAAGGAATACGTAAATTCATAAGTATAAAAGCTTTTTTCAGACTCTTAAAGAATAATTCACATTAAATCTGTTGCACATGTACTGATTGATACTATAGTGATGTAGGATATGATTTATTTATAAGTTGTAAGTGGATTTGAACTACCTTTCAGGATTACGACAACTCTTCGATCAGCACTTTCTGTATGTTGTCTTTATTTTAGTAGTGTTTATGTTTCATTCAATATCATGATTCAAGATATGCCAACTGATTTGTATAACTGAATCTTACGCTAAGGCGTTACATCACAGTCCCGGGTTAGGGATGCGTCGAAGTGTATATTCATAAAATTGAGAATGGAAATGGGGAATGTGTCAAAGAGACAACAACCCGACCACAGAACAGACAACAACAGAAGGTCACCAATAGGTCTTCAATGCAGCGAGAAATTCCCGCACCCGGAGGCGTCCTTAAGCTGGCCCCTAAACAAATATATATACTAGTTCAGTGATAATGGACGTCATACTAAACTCCAAATTATACACAAGAAACTAAAAGTAAAAATAATACAAGACTAACAAAGGCCAGAGGCTCCTGACTTGGGACAGGCGCAAAATGCGGCGGGTTAAACATGTTTATGAGATCTCAACCTCCCCTATACCTCTAGCCAATGTAGAAAAGTAAACGCATAACAATACGCACATTAAAAGTCAGTTAAAGAGAAGTCCGAGTCCGATGTCAGAAGATGTAACAAAAGAAAATAAACAAAATGACAATAATACATAAATAACAACAGACTACTAGCAGTTAACTGACATGCCAGCTCCAGACCTCAATTAAACTGATTGAAAGATTATGTCTTCATCATATGAATATCAGGCACAATCCCTCCCGTTAGGGTTTAGTATCATACCATCATAAAATATATGAGAAGAGCATAACCCGTGTCATGCCAACAACTGGTTTTAAATAAATGTGTTTAGTTCCGATGCAAAGACCCTATAAGTGAATCAATATTAAAGCCAAAATATGCAATCTTTAATAACCTGACAACAGTATCGTAACTATATGTTTGACCCACTGCATTACAAATATTCCTGTCACAGGGTGGAGCCTGTAATTCAGTGGTACGTTGGTTGTTATCTGTCAAATTTGTTTTTTTTTTTTATTGTCAACCCTGGGTTTTGATTGTTTAGAACTGTCCATGTCGGGGTCTTTTATAACTGACTACACGGTATGAGGGTTGCTCATTGCTAAAGGATATCATGGTGACCTATGGTTGCTTATATCTACGTCATTTTGACAAATTTGGATAATTGTCTCATTGGTAATCATACGACTTCTCCTTTCACATTAAATGACCAAGCTGAATAGATATGAATTAAAATTTATTAAGATGACACAAAACACAAGATGCATAACTTATAATGAAAAAAGTTATTATTTAATCATTTATAAAAAAATAAACAAATACAGAGTAAAATCGTTGCCGGTTAGACAACATTTAGTAGAAATCTTTTTAAAACTGTATACAATAATTGTATTGATGTTAATTTTATATTACATACATAGGCCTATACATTCTGTGTCTAATCATGCAAAACCTTAAAGGCAAACGGCGGCAGACACAGCGTTTGTTCTGCTAAAAGATGCAGTGTCATAAAATCCTGATAATATGCGTTGCTCATTAGCCATAGAAGTGCAGTATATTTATAATGGGTCTATCATTTTCAACCAAATAAAAACTATCTAAAACGTCAAACATGCCATTTATTAATGAAATAGTTGTGATAGAATTACAAGTTTAAGATTTGAATCCAAGAATTTTAAATGCTCAAATGACTTTTGAAATTGTATGTGATGAAAGGTTACAACTGCTTGATTGTTGATAGTCTCTATATGAATTTATATTTCACGATATTTTCGCCAATTATTGATTATCTGCAACAATTTCTGTTAATCATTTCGAAATTTTCACAGTTTGAAATAAACTTGGAGGTGTGCAACTTGATATCATTGAATGTACATATGATTTGTTTTATAATGATTTAGATAAATAAGTGTTATAATTGTAAACTGTACCACTATACACACACACAAAATGTTATCATAGTATACAAATGTATTTAAAAGTTAGCAACACTTTTGTTTGTTGAAAAAGTATAAAATGACAAGGTTTATATAAACAATGGTACAATTCTCCTAAGCGACAATATTTTTTCATTAGAAATAACCTAGTTTTTATTTATTAATGAACTGAAATGACAACCCTTTGATTCGCTATGTCAAACAAAGGTATTCGTGCAAGATTCAAGACAAAGATTCATGACAAATATGTACAGATTTGATGACTAACAATTATCTTGGTCTAATTAATCTGAACGTTGTACAGTACATGGTACAGTGCATGGCCGACTACACATAAACTTGTCTGAATTTTTTGCAGTACAAAGAGGAATTCGAAGAATGAGAAAGTTTGTTTTCCTGAAATCTTTACAATTGATCCTAGGGACACCTATTTCTTTTAATTTAGTATGTCTTCGACAGCATCCAACTGACACCATTTTATCCTGAACGACGTGTCAGCCAGTTATCGTTTTATTTTCTAATATTTGACATGCAAATGCTAACAGGCCGGTAAATCCTCTGGGAAAGTCCTGTCCACTAATAGATATTCGTATCATTTGATGATGAATTAAGGCGGCAGTTTATAAGTGTTAAAATCTTGTAAATAAGCCTGGAAATGTCATGGGGGTTACATATTATGTCTCTAGTCATATTAAGAATAATATTAAAATCATTGTCTACTGAAAGATTATAGGTATATTACACATACTATATTTGATTTTTATACTTCATACATTCTTAGTTTACTCGTGATTTCAATCAAAATATGTTAACGTCTTATCCTTTCATCAGTTTAAGCATTTTCGTTTTTTTTTAAGTTTTGTTCTTAAATTGATCTTTTTCATTATATCAATTAAGTCAATCTCAACTTTTGAAATGATTTTCCGTTGACAAAGTATAATTTAATGGATTTATAAACTCCTTTTTGCAGCTTTTTAACAATTCAGTTTGACCTAAAATAAAAATTAAAAAGAAAGGTATGATATACAATGTCGTGGTCATTTCAGTAATATGCATTACCAGTACATTCAGATTGTACACATATTGTTTAAACCTTATTTAAAGATCTAACGTTAATTTTCTAAGACATGAAATAAATTGAACATCATATAGTATCACGATTATCGATAATATCAAAAGTCTTAAGGCCAAGTATACATAATAGATTCTGAAATGGAATTTTATTAATCTTATAGCATTTTATAGGATTACACGAACGTAGAAATATCTATACGCATTTCAGTCATGCTCCATTTATCAAGAGATGGATATACATATACATACAGATACGAAAAATTATAGATATTTACTTTTTTGCCTTCGAACAATGATATTTAAATTCCAATAATTGATATATGCATTTCACAAATTATTTTTTGGTTGTATTTCGGGAAGTTTGTACGATTTAGCACTTGTTTGGGGGGATTACAAGATTCATGAAAACGAGCTTATATTAAAAAATAATGCAAAAAAAAAAATAAATATAACTCGATTGTGTCTACTTTCCGTCGATATTATTTTTTCTCAAATAGAAACGATCGATTTAGAGACACCAATACACTCATTACAGGATTTGATAAGGGAATGTTTTTTAAAAGTAAAATATTAGTGAATATGAGCTGATTACCTTGATTACAATTGATAAAATGATTTCGACTTACAATTTAAAGTTTGGCAAACTTCTGAAAATGTTTCGATAGACTGTTGTCGGCAAGCATCAATTATTTATACGGTATAGTAATTCGTTCTGAAATATAATAACAAACATTTAAAACAAAGCATATACAAAGAAAATGCATAGCTTTATTCAAAATATTTAATGCGTTAAACTGAATTTAACTAACATAACTTGTTTAACATTAATGAGGTTCATATTCTTTTAGTATCAATATAAATGTAAAGAGGTACATTTTTCGAATCCATGATGTTCATAACTAAAATAAACTATTAGAATAACCAACTTCAAAAATGTATTGGCATGCATTTAAAATATAGATACTTCTGCAAATGTCTTATTTGTGTTATAAATCAAACACCAGACATTCAGCTGCTTATGCACTATCTGTTAGAAAAGTCGAATCAACACGTTATGTTTACCTTTCGATCTAAAATTTAAATTTTTGTTCAGCAATTGAATGATATCCCACCATTCTAGTTCAGTTTACAAATGAATAAAACATATATGTTTTTTTTTATATATAATAAGCAAAACGTGCATGTCTTATATATGTCATGCATATTGCAACACAATGATGTTTGTTATGATCTTTTTTGAATGACTACTGACATATTTGTTGCAGCATTTTTCTGCGTATTTTTATCCTAAAAAGGAAAGGCAATAAGTAATCATCAGTCATTTTTATTTTAACTACGAAATAGAAATACTTTAATGTGTAATGCCGAGTGAAACATTGCAAGTACGCGGAATTGAATAGAAAAATAATGTATTTAATTTCTAATGTTGTATGTTTTAATGTTTGTCATTGTTTAAAATAACCAATTTAAAAAGATATTTATTATTACTGCACGTACGCGTGGTCATATTAGCCATGTGTGCTATCACCATCATTTTGATCAACCAATTTGAAACAACTAGAAACAAAAAGTTAAAACATTTGATCAACAATATATATGTTCTGTACAAGAAATAAACTTTGCCGTGTATTTTTCTTTTTTTACATTTTGACACCAAGACCAAACCTCAGCATAGACTGTGTAATGTGCCGGTAGGGCCATACCTTCAAGTTCATTATTAAACGGTAAAGCTTTTAAACACAACATTTGTATGAGATTATTCAATTTTTTTAACAGCAGAAATGATATTGCTTTCGCTGAGGAAGGCTTGTACGTCCATTGTTGGTTCTTTTTTTAACATAAAATACAGATAGATATACAGTCCGACTGATAATATATACATATAAATATTGTATCATACTAAAAAAAAAAATAATAAATTGTCACATCTTACGCAGCACTACAACAAAGCCAACTTCTTTCTAAATTATTAACATCTATTTTATCAGCAATCAAAGCCGGGCTCCAAAGTTATTGTGAAACTGCCTATTCTAGAGGTGGCGTGAATCAAATGTGGATACTAAAAAATTCCAAAGATCTTTAAGAGTACATACAATCTAGGACTCTCTCATCATTATTAAACGGTAAAACTTTTAAACACAACATTTGTATGAGATTATTCAATTTTTTTAACAGCAGAAATGATATTGCTTTCGCTGAGGAAGGCTTGTACGTCCATTGTTGGTTCTTTTTTTAACATAAAATACAGATAGATATACAGTCCGACTGATAATATATACATATAAATATTGTATCATACTAAAAAAAAAAAAAAATAAATTGTCACATCTTACGCAGCACTACAACAAAGCCAACTTCTTCTGCAATAGTATTAAAACATTTGACTTTTCTACACTTTACACAAGTATTCCCATTCCAAACTAAAAGACAAATTGAAAGAGTTGGTATTACTTTGTTTCATTAAAAGAATGGCGAACGTAGATACAAGTATCTTGTCTTGGGAGGGATAAATCCTACTTTGTAAAGAATCACTTTGATTCAAACAAAAATTATCTGAAACTGACATTATCAAGATGCTTGATTTCTTGATTGACAACATATTTGTTACGTTTGTAGGACGTGTTTTCAACAGACTGTCGGAATTCCAATGGGAACCAATTGTGCCCTCTTCTTGCCGACTTGTTTCTTTATTATTATGAGGCTGACTTCATACAGGAACTTCTTAGGACGAAAGATAAGAAGTTAGCAATATCCTTTAACTCTACGTTCCGCTATATAGATGATGTTCTCTCACTAAATAATACAAAATTTGGTGACTATGTTGAACGAATCTATCCCATCGAACTAGAGATAAAGGATACTACAGATACAGTTAAGTCGGCCTCATATCTTGACTTACATCTAGAAATTGACAATGAGGGTCGGTTGACAACAAAACTTTACGACAAAAGAGATGATTTCAGCTTCCTAACTGTGAACTTTCCATTTCTATGTAGCAACATTCCAGCAGTGCCTGCATACGGAGTATATATTTCCCAATTGATACGATATTCCCGGGCTTGTGTTTCCTATCATGATTTCCTTGAAAGAGGATTGCTGCTCACAAGGAAGCTATTAAACCAAGAGTTCCAAATGGTGAAGTTGAAATCATCCCTTCGTAAATTTTACGGACGCCATCATGAGTTGGTTGACCGTTATGGAATAATTGTTTCACAGATGATATCGGATATGTTTCTTATGTCGTAACTACACTACCCTTCCCTTTTCACGAATGTGACTTACCGAATTGGACTATTTACCGGATTTGTAATAACATAAGCAACACGACGGGTGCCACATGTGGAGCAGGATCTGCTTACCCTTCCGGAGCACCTGAGATCACCCCCAGTTTTTGGTGGGGTTCGTGTTGCTTAGTCTTTAGTTATATATGTTGTGTCATCTGTACTACTGTTTGTCTGTTTGTCTTTTTATTTTTGGCCATGGCGTTGTCAGTTTGTTTTCGATCTATGAGTTTGACTGTCCCTCTGGTATCTTTCGTCCCTCTTCTATTAACAACGCACCTATATCCATGCAATAAACAGACGTTGATGTAAATTTAACGACCGTCTGCTGTTCAGCTAAATCAGATCTAGACTTCAATATGCCAGTATTGTATCCAGCTATACATATTCACCTGAAAGACAAATGAAAGTGTTACCACTTAAGGAAATTGAAGTGTCAGGTTCATTGTATGTTTGTGTATGTATGTGTTGTTAATTATTTATAATCAATTAAGGGTGTGGCGGACGATACTACTCGTTAAATTAGATAACAACACATTTTATGACCCCTATAATTGGTAAAATCATAAAATCTGTTTAATATGAATCGATAGGCCAGTTGTGCATAGCGGGTCGACTGTGATGAAGGTAGTATATCTACATCAGATACTTCAACTGAAAATACTGGAAGGAGTTTGAATCTTGGTTTGCAATAGGACACCTTCTGACCTCAAGCATGGATGTTGCAATGAATCATCGTCAAAAATGGCAGGATACTCTCCCTTGAAAAGACATTGCATTTAACATTCAACTCGAACTGAACGAGATTGCTAGTTTATACATACGGAACAAGAAAACAGAGGCCTAATTTAGCATGAGTGTCACTGTCAAATAAAAGTTACAACTGAGTATTTGAATCATTAGTTTACTAATAACTCTGTTCATTTTAGTCCATGAACGTCATTGGTGATGCCACACTGATTATACATAAATATGCCCCAAAAAAAAACGTACGAATTTTTATGACTTTTAATAATATATATCAAGGAAACTTTGAAAAAAGGAACACTCGTAATGATTGTTTTTTCCTTAGATATTTTCTTCCACACACAAGAAATAGAAAGATCCAAGTCAAACATGTATATTTGTATATGTAAATTATTAAGTCAGGGATTTCGTTACCACAAATTACTTAAAACCTTCACTAAATTCAACAATATATATAGAGATTTGGTTTTGAAGTTTGGCTGTACCTGTAGAAAAGTTATTTCAAACGGGATAGCATATCCTCATTTTTACGGATATGTTGTGTACCGTGTCCGGAAATTTAGAAACAATCCTGGTAAAATTATCGATCCTTTAAATAAATGTTTTTTTAAAAGGTCACCAATTCAACACTGTAATTAAATCTTTGAATATTGTTTTTATAGGTATTAGTATTGATATTGTTATTAGTTAATTAAAAGGAAACTAAATATTATTGTTATATACATATGCACATTCATGGATATACAATCTGTCGATATTGGCATTGCACAAGGTCATGTTTATCTCTGACTGTTTATGACGTCTTTACTCTAAATCCATTGGGTGTTGGATGTGTAATGATTCATAATTTAGTCTTAGATGCATGATTCATTTTATTAGTTGTAATTGGCTTTGAACTAGCTGTCAGTAACTGCGAGTACTCAGATCTGTATTAGTGTCTTTTTGTTGTTTGGATGTACAAGTACCCGGCCACGTCCACTCTGTGTTTTGTTAGATGTATTTCTATTTGTATTCATCTGATGAATTAAGCCCTTTTCAACTGATTTTTATAGTTCGTTCTTATGTTGTACTGTAACACCACTGTCCAAGGTTAAGGAGAGGGTTGGGATCCCGCTAACATGTTTAATCCCGCCACATTCTGTATGTATGTGCCTGTCCCAAGTCAGGAGCCTGTAATTCAGTGGTTGTCGTTTGTTGCTGTAGTACATATTTGTTTTTCGTTCATTTTTTGTACTTAAAAGAGGCCATTATTTTCTCGTTTGAATTGTTGTGCATTTGTCATTTCGGGGCCTTTTAAAGCTGAATATGCGGTATGGGCTTTGCTCATTGCTGAAGGCCTTTCGGTGACCTATAATTGTTAATTTCTGTGTCATTAAATCTCTTGTGAAGAGTCGTCTCATTGGAAATCATACCACATCTTCTTTTTTTTTTTTTTAAACATACTAATATGTACATGTATTACCACTAATATCGGACAGGCTAGTATAGGTTTAGCATCTGGCAGTTTAATTCAAGACATTTTGTTATATATGAGTTCGATTAGTTCCCTTTATATATATTTTAGCTTATTTTCTGGAAATCAAATATGGCAACTCAATCACACTGACTTCGTTCGCAATACTTGGCACGTTTTCTTGATAATCGTGTATAAAAGTATCTTCAATTTCATAATTAACTTGGCTTCCCAACTGTTGTCGTTCCAACAGTGAAGGGTGAGCTTGGTTATAAAAAAAAAAAGCGCGACAAGCGTGCTTAATTGATCAACCAGGTTTTTTAAATGACTGCATACTTTTTTACGCGTCAATAATGATCGAAAAGATCCATTCAATTTGATCGTTTTTATAGAAGTTTTGTTTGATAACATGTTCATTTGATAAATAAGAGAAATACTTTTAAGCTGAATGTTGATGACATAGAGCCAATAAGATTTATTGACATTCCTTGCATAACAGTGTCATCGTTACATCATAATAGAAAAGGGCCGGCTATCAGACGATTTATGTTCATGTGTAGACTGAAAGTCCAGTATCAATGGTCTCATTCATCACATTTAAAGGATATATACGTAAATCCTTCTAAAATGCATTGCAAGATTGGTGAGCACACATATCTAATCATTCACTGGTAATGTATCCACTATATAAAATGCAGTGATTGATTTGATATATTCCAGTTCTGGTTACAGATCTGTCCAGTCCTCACCTGTACAAAAGTTAACTTGACGCAGACCTTTTGACTGTTTTCCAAGTTAACTTAAGAAATTTTAAGCAGACAAGCAAGTTAACTTCATCGGTGGTAGACCAGACCTAGGTCTGCTTTTTCAGGACTGCTGCCGACCTATTGACAAGTCTGCTTCAGACCAAACCTGTGGACAAGTCTGCTATTGACAGGTCTGTTTAAGACTTTTTATATTAGACCTGAGCTTTTCTTATGTAAACAATAATCGTATTGTTCATGTTTAGTTATGAACCATCTCGTCAATTTCGGCAAAATCAACTTTACCGATTATAAATGATATCTAGAACGTCTTAAAAACATAAACTCGTGCTGAACATAAATGAAATATTTTTGTTCTGGACGTTTAGCTACCAACAAAAAATAAATCAACCGATATAATATACTAACAATCATTCAGCATACTATTCCCGGTTGATACCTTCTCATACTCATAAAATACAAATATAATCATGCAGACATGTCAGTGTTGGATGATGCGGTCAAATAGTTTTTTTATATACAAACCATCCTGAAATATGTAAACACTACTGACTTTAGTGACGGTTCAATATTATGAACACTGAGAAGAGATGCTGGCACTCTTAATTAAGGAGGACAATATTTTGTAGTCATCATAGTCATTGTGTACCAATATTGCTGTCATTTGTTTAATACAATCCATCTCGAGTTAACAAATTTACTGATGTTTGATGCGGATATAACTTTTTCATAATAAAGTGCAAATGATCATGAATATGGCCAGTCAGTAAACCATTCCCAGATTCCCAGATGATACCACCTCATACATGTATTGCTTTTTATTATAAAGTACAAATATGGTCATTGTTGGTTGATGCGGTCGAATATTTTTGTTATACGATCCAGCCTGAGATATTGAAAGTACTGATTTTTTGTGACACGTCGATATTTTTAATAAACAGAAGATATACTGACACTTTTAATTGATGCGGACAAAGTTGTGTAGTCATTGTGTTCCAATATGACTGTGATTTGTATTATACAATCCATCCTGACATAAAACAAAATATTGATTTATTATGCAGCTATACACGTTTTCATAATTAAGTGCAAATTTGGTCAGTTTTGGTTGATGCTGTCAAATATTTTTGTTATACAAGCCAGCCTGAAATATCAAAACTACTGATTTTTTGTGACGAGGTATTTTTTTTTAATAAAAAGAGGACATGCTGGCACTCTAAATTGACGCGAACAAATGCTTGTAGTAATTGTGTTCTAATACTACTGTCATTTGTATTATACAATCCATCCTGAGTTAACAAAATTACTGATTTATTACAATGTTTTATGCAGCTATATAAATTTTCAAATATGGTCAGTTTTGGTTGATGTGGTAAATTATTTTTCATAAACAAGCCAACCTGAGATATCAAAACTCCACTGATTTTTTGTGATGAGACAATATCTTGAAAAAAAAAGACATGCCGGCACTCTAAATTGATGTGGACAAAATTGGTTTCAATATTGCTGTCATTTGTATCATACAATCCGTCCTGCGTTGAAGAAATTACTGATTTATTTTGCGGCTGTATAAATTTACATAGTAAATATGTCAGTTTTGGTTGGTGCGGTCAAATATTTTTCCTGAATGAGCCAGTCTAAGATATCAAAACAATTAATTTCGGATGATGAGTCAATATTTTTAATAAAGATAGACATGCTGGCACTCTAAATTGATGCGGACAAAGTTTTGTAGTCATTGTGTTCCAATATTGCTGTCATTTGTATTAGACAATCCATTACTTTTTAAGCGGCTATACATTTTTTATAATCAAGTGCAAATATGGTCAGTTTTGTTTGATGCGGTCAAATATTTTTGCTATACGAGCCGGTGTGAGATATGAATACTACTGATTTTTGCTGACGATTAATTTTTGTTCAATAAAAAGAAGACATTCTGGCACTCCAAATTGATGTAGAAAAAGAAACAATGGTAATGTTGGCACTCTGAATTGAGCCGACCATAAACATTATAAATATTAGTAACTTTACACCACTATTGCTTTCATTTATTATGATTATGCTATACAATCTAAATACTATGCATTATTGTCAATTTTTAATCGCTTTTATCTGATTACCAAGTTTTTAAGATTACTGCTACATTTTAAAACAGATCAGAACTTAAACACTTTATATAAAATATATACGACTTGAAGAAATTGATATTTATTGAAATATATGAAATGCACGTTAGCAGTGTAACCAATGACGTTTTCAGTTTATAAAAAGACAGATCATGGAGAAATATGCATAACAAGCAACGTTTTATGCCTACTTTATTTACAAATAATATATAGAAAAATATAAAAAACATATATCCAGAAACAAAGACATTTAAACAAAAAATATAAATCGATGTAGAGCGGTCCTGGTAAAAAAGTGTTGAGCAGACCAGCCAAAAGTTAACTTGAGATCAGGTTTGGTTGGATCGGAGCTGTTCAAAATCAAAGTTTACTTATTGCAGGACTGGTTTCGAAGTTAATAGTAGCGGACCTTTATAAAGTAATTTTTCGGACGTCATAAAACAGTCCTAGGACCAAGTCCGTTTTTCAAGTTAACTTGATTGTGGTCCTAGGACTGTTCAGAGTAGTCATAAATCCTGTTGCAGGTTAACTTTGAACAGTCAAAATGTCTGGTTAACAAGTTAACTTAGCTGTACAGGTTAAAACTGCACCCATCTGTATCTAAAATGAACAAAATGAAGGCAACAATTCTGACATGGATTAGATAATATTTTACGATAATCAATACGTTGTCATTGGTTTACAACTTTGACGCTTATCTAGGAGTATATACCTTAGCAATGTTTGCAAAACAACGCAGAATTATTAACTCAAAACAGACTTCGAAAAGGAGCATGTATGAGTTTGACTGTCCCTCTGGTATCTTTCGCCCCTCTATGATACAGTTGATATGATATTGGTGACTGTTAATGTTCGTAACTGAGATAAAATGCATATAATGCTTTATCTGTAACTGTTGAAATTCAGGATGTGAGGAAGTTTTACTATTAAAACAATACCCAACCAGACTTGTTGCAGCATGTTCAGCATTCTTAACCATTGTTTCATGGACCTCTTCACAAGTGGAGCGTTCAAAAATGTCACGTCCTAATGATAAGTTGTAAATTCACTGAAGTAAATGGATGTCTAGTATATTTTACTAATTTGTTTGTGAGCTTAGTCAAACCCTTTCTAACAATTTGTTATGGTGTTGTATTGTTTCAGTCATGTCACATGTTAGTGGAGGGATGAGGAGTTAACAACATATTACATCCAACCACATCATATATAGGTGTCTACCAGCACAACAGAAGCCCGAAATCCAGTAATTGTCGTCGTTTTCCGTTGATAGTTGTAGTATTTATTATTTATTGAGTTTTATGTTCAGGAATTTTTTTATTTTATAGAATATAAGAAACAATTGAAAGTATAAGGCTCGTTGTCATAGAATTTCCAGATGGTCATATGGTGACTTGTAAATGTTCTATTTTGTGTCGTTTGGTCATTAACAAACATACAACATCATCGTATCAGTTATGGTATTTCATGTAAGGTTTGAAAGTTTTATCCACATATTTATTAATTTACATATTATATATAATAAAAAGTTATCATCTAATTCATGTTATTTTTTTGTGATAAACGACGTATTGTATGATCGTTTATTAGAAGTTTCCCGATTTGCTACGTATCAGGTACGGTTTGTACATAACTTAACCGTTAGTGTTGTTTTGGCGGGTATCATTTAATGCAGGAGATTATTCTATTCATCATGATGGAATTAATTAATTCGAAATGCATATCAACAAAACTAGCGTAACTGTTTCTTTGATAACGATTCAACCGTAGCTAGAACACTTTGTTAGTTAACCACATGTGCATCAACCAATAAGACCTTACACGAACTGAAATGATACGGCGTTTAGATTCTAAAATATAGATTTGCGTTTCTGTTTATTTTAGTGTTGTTTTTGTTTTGTTTACATATAGAAAACGTTATAATGTTATCTCAAGTATAAACAGAATTTGGAATAATTAAAATACTATCTATGAACGACCTTTTAAGATACGTCATGTTACTGATGTTGGTTATAAATTTTATATTACAAAATTGTGTTGATTTCCCATTATTTTTAGCATGCTTTTAAAATTAAGTATTATTATCTAGAAATGCATTTTAAAAAGTAAACATAATAAAATAAATATCTACTTCTCTGTTGCCGATAAAAAAAAATCCCGCCAACGTCTAGAATCTTTATTTAAAAAAATAACTAAAACAATTGTAACACAGTTATAGTGAATTGCACTCACACGTGTGTTCTTGAAACAGTTTATTATCATACCTTCTAATTGGACCCGATCTCCGTACTTTTATTTTTGGTAAACTCTCTCATACATGTTTAAGACGATTTTCGCAAACATGGAGAAACATTTAAGAATGGGAAAGCAAATAAATATATACAGTTGTTTTTTTTGTTTTTTTTTTATATATTTTTACGGTATAATAGCAAATAGAAACTTGCACAGATTAAGTGAACACATCAATTATTTTCAAAGGTTAAATTACTGCTCCCAGTTCGTACTACAGTTGGTACTGTAGAAACTCGAGTACCTCTATCATATACGTTCGAAATTACCTGTAAGAACTATTATCATAAAAGGTTCCTTGCAAATTTGTTATTAAGACATGATTTTATTACAGTTTGTGTTTGCTTCATTCGACAATAATTATCGTTGATAAGTGTACTTTACAAGAAGCAAATTTATTTGGATAAACCACATCGCAACCGTGCACAGTTTGATTGGGGTCGGTATATCCAATGCCTCATGTAGGAACATAAATTTGCTCTTTGCATGTTAACGTTATATCCAATGCCTCATATAGAAACATAATTTTGCTCTTTGCATGTTAATGTCTTGCAACAAATATTTGACGCATCTGTGAAAGGTTTGTCAAACTGTTTGCCCCTATTCAACATAACAGAGTATTACAAAGACAGTTAACATTTTAGCCCTTCTTCATCTCAGTCAACGAATCAGAACCTTCCTATTGTTATACAACAAACAATAAATTCATAATTTTAATGATTGTAAGGCAATTTTGCAGAAAAAACTGAATTGAAAGTGTTTTTTTTTTTTTTATTATTTTGATCGATTCTAATAGACTGAATTATCTATGATATATTATAAGTTACAAACGTCAATGAATATGTTTTCGTTCGTTAAAACATATCCTTATTTTTGTGACGGTTGATTTCTTTACTAAACGATAACATAGGCTCGAGATACGTTAAATTAGTGTTTCCTTTTCAATTCTATAAACACATTCTTACAAATTCATAAAATGTATGCATCCTCCATCAAGAGATGTTCGAATTTGCAATAATGGTTATGTTTAAGTCTTTTTTCATGAAAACACCAGACATTTGCTTACGTGTGATGCTCTAATATTGCATGATATTGATTCAGGAGTTTATATTTATTTACTACACGATTC